>JAZGTI010002581.1:0-35560 GCA_036877585.1 Botia kubotai | reverse complement strand
TTGTGTCTATTTTTATTTCTCCTGAGGACCTTTAGAAGGAACATCCAAGACAAAAGATACTTAAATTAAACATAAGCGAGAACTCCATCGAGTCCCCTGAGCTATAACAGAACAGTCTTTGAGCACTAGACGTTTCCACAGGGAACCCGCAACAGCGGTATTAAAGTAACAGCGATAGGAACAAACTCAGCTTTAGTTTATGAGGCGTCCAGTACTGCAGCTCACCTTATATGTATTCTAGTCATGAGCTGTCCTCTCCCTGTTCATAAATCCCTCTCAAATCTGCCCTGTCGAGTGCCCCGTTCTCCACCTCCCTCTCTCTCTCTCTCTCTCTCCATCTCTCCTGCTTGTTGTCCATTCCTAGAATGTTTTAATCCCTTTTGCTCGGCCCTGTTCTGCAGTGAGGCATCTTGATATGTAACGTCCTTCACTGTCACCTACCATCTCCACACAAGAGGGACGTCTCATACCTCCTGGCCAGATTTATTGCTTTGGAGTGGGTTTAGGTGCTCGCCTCTTCCCCCGATGATGTATTCACACTGATACACTGACAATCCCAGCACCTAGGAGCAGAGATGAGCCTCAGCCATCAATAAAGCCCACGAGGATGGGCAGATGGGGTGCTTGGAGAGAATGTTTTTCCCTCTTTTTTCTGCTGAGGAGGGGCCTGGGGGGTAAATTATTATGGTGGAACGAGCAGGGAAAAATGAGCATTATTTAAGAGTGACCTTGAGCTTTTTGGAGATGCCAGCCGGAGAAAAACGCACAGAAGATCTGTGTTATAAATGACAGGGTGCGGCCGGAGGTTGTAGGGTGGAATGCAGTGGATTTAGTGTACCGTATGGGCGTTCAAATAAACATACTGTAAAGCGTACAGTGTTTTAAATAAATATTGAAAATATTGCAGTATTATAAATATTGCAATTTTTTAGCTAACAGGGAACATTCTCAGAACGTTTGCACAGAACATTCTCCAACAGATGTCTCAAAGTTATCAAAAACATTCTTGCAATAAGGTTAGCAGAGCTTTCCTAACATCATATATTATCATATATATACAAACGTTAATTTTAAGTTAGTGTAACATTTTAAAAATGTTTAACGTTCTTATAACCACGCAATTCCAATTATTATAATACCAAAAAAGAAATGTTTCGAACATTCCTAGAACGTTCAAAATAACATTTTTGTTACTTAATGGAAACGTTAGGGAAACATTCTTACAACCTAACATTTTTAGCTGGGATAAACAGGAATGAGATAGTTGGACTATTAGGGTAAAGGGGAGTGTGTGTGTGTGTAAGTACATGTCAAAGGGTATGATGTGTGCATGTGTGTGTGTAATTATCAGCCAGCTGGTTGAGGGTATGGGGTCCGTGAGATGACTATGACAGAACCTCCACTTGGCTTCAGGGACTCGCTTGATATTTTCACTTCCTGCAATTTTATAATTTTTTTACTCATTGTGAGATGAAAGTCTTCAGCTCCACGTAGCAGCAAAACTGGCATCATAATCAACCAGATAGCCTATTAAGTTCCAGGTTTACACAGATCTATTTTCTGTGGAAGGAATTAAATGTCGTCTTAGGCAATCTGAAAGCACCCCAGTTGAGACGCACGTTGATGATTAGAGCAGCTGAGCCGCACTGCTTTGACTTGCAGGCTAACACTAACTAGCTAACAGATTTAAACAGCTTCCCCTGCCAATTTCAGTCTCCTTCAGTCTGATAAAGAAACTAACAATAGCTAACAATATTAGGTTGTAAGTACGTTTTCATTAAGTGACAAACAATGTTTTATAATGTTATTTTGAATGTTCTAGGAATATTCAAAGCATCCACTTTTTATGCATTTTATTAATATTATTGGTCATATTAATATTACAATTATTTTATTAATATTATTGTTAATAAAAAAGAATTAAATTCAGTTTTTTAAACAATCCACTAAGAACTTTTAATTTATGTTTGTGATGTATGAAAAAACATTTTACTAACGTTACTGCAAGAGTGTTTTTGATAACTTTGAGAGAACCTAGCCAGTGTTCTGAGAAGGATCCCTGTTAGCTGTGCACAAAACTGCTATCCTGCAAGTATTCTCTCCTTTGAACTAGAACAACTATAATGCCCATGTATATCTAAATGTCTGTGTTACTCTCCAGCTTAAGAACTGTGCAAAACCAATTATTACCAATTTAAAGTGATAGCTGGTTTTACGTGGTTTTTAGCTGGCCTTTATGGTCAAGTAACCCTGGCTCGACTTAATGGTCGATAACCAGGCGATTACCGGCAGATCACCTTCAATCAGCTACCATGTTCCAAAAACCAGCTGGAACAGCAGCTGGAATGAGGCTGTGTGTACATAACACAAACTGGTGTGATGTTTACTACTTACAACACTGCAAGACTAACACCAGTGTGTTTGGCTTTGCCAACCTCTGTGCTTTTGTAATAACATCCTTCTGTTATTGTGCTTGAGATGTTGGCACAGTGTTTTGGTATGCTAAAAGCGTGCACACACACACACACACACATCACATTATGTCTAATGAAGATTACATTTGATAAATACCAGGGATGTCAGAAGCATTGAGACATGATGTATGATAGAAGGAGATGAGAAAGTCACAGACATGCATCATACATCTCAAATCTATGATGCATGTCTGTGCATCATAGATTGATCATGCTAAGTACAGTAAACAAAAGTGCCTAGCTGTTAAGAACGAGGGTTGAGTGCATTTAGAATGAAGCATGCATGCAGATAGCGTTATTTATTTGCAGACACCGTCTCTGTTGTTTTAGCACCTGATTTACTAGAAAAATTATGCAAATCAATTTCCGTGATGGTGCAAATGCACCAACAATGTCTGTGATGATCCAGGTAAATAAAAATGTGCCCGAAAAACACGCTGTATGATAAAAACATTTGCCTCCATAAGAGAATGATCTCATTTAAATATGCCAGTAAACAGGATGTGCGTTTCTGACCAAACGTGATGTGAATATTTAGTGATTATAGCCTCTATCCAGCTAACGATGAATGTTCTCTCAACATCGGCTAAGATTCTCTAAAAGTTCTTTCGAAGTTATCAAAGTGTTCTTGCGATAACGTTAGTAGAACATTGCTAAAATTATATATCGCTTATCTCAAAAGTGTTATTATTAAGTTGTTAGTGGAACATTTAAAAAATGTTACAGAATTAAAAATGTTTTAAAAAGAACACTTTAATGTAACGAAGCAGTAACGTTAATGCAACATCTAAAAACCAGTTTTTTTAAATGTTCAGATTGTTCAGAACATTCCAAATAACTTTTATTATCATTTTTGTTACATAATAGAAACGTTGGGGAAACATTCTTGCAAACTAAAATTATTAAATGTTTCATTGTATCCACACAGCAGAGAAAAAGGTTTAAACATAACATATATCTTAAACGTATCAGTGATGTCTGCAAACGAATCCATTCTAAGATAATAGTTCCTGAATTTTTCTCTAAAAGCGCTAAGCAACATTGAGTCGAACCGGCACCAACTGATCAGTCAAAGCAGACAAGCGGGAAAAAGTTATTGAGGTTGACTCTTATTTTACAGCATCGTTGTTCTTCTCTAAACTTTGTGTCTCTCCCTGTCTCATATTGTCTTTTCTCATCTATTTCTCTTTGATAACCATGTGTCCTTCCATTTCTTTCAGTTGCTCTCCTGATCAATAGAGGTCATTCTGAGCAAGTGTGCAAGACTGAGGGAAATGGCCGACTATCAATGTGTAGGAGGAACAGAAGTGGTGACCCTCAACCTGCCCTCGCTCCAGTTTTCATAATCTTTTTTTATCAAAACGAGCCAATTTGTTCACACAGAGACGTGATGAAACAGAAATTTGTGATGCCCCAGGGCCAAACTCTGAATGGCTAACAAAGACAGTTTAGTCATAAACTGCCTGACGTTTTTTAACATAGCTTCTGGATTATTCATTTAGCTGCCCTTGATAGCAACCACAGAAGGACAGAGCTGTAAATTCAACTTCATTTAGTGCTGCTAAACTAATAAAAACGTGTCTGCAGTGCTGCGATTTTCGAACTGTGACAACGGTCCCCCAAAAAAAAGTCTTATTTTGTGGAGATTGCTCTGTCATAGCTCAGGAGACTCAATGGAGCTCCGATATGTTTCTAGAACTTTCAAAATAACCTTTTAAACATTTTTATTACTTAATGGAAATGATAGAAAACGTTCTTACAACCTAAAATTGTGAGCCAAATTTGCTCTCTGTAATAATTATCACATGATAAACAGATAAACATAAACTCATTAATGTAATTATCTCCATAATGCAATTATCTAGTAAAGCTGTTTACAGAGTTCACACGCAGTATCTTAGAGAGGTGCATGTTTCAGCTCATGGATGTTTTCCGTCTGTCGTTGCTCCATCTTAAAAGTTTTGATTTCCTCGCGCGCACGCGCGTACCCGGATTGGCGGCAATTCTGTGTTTCCATTCGGAGCGCTTGGTTATTTTTGATGGAGTGGATGTGACAGGTGGTGGACAGCTCTGGATGACAGCTGCTCTCTGAAGGGCGCCTTTTACACAGATCACAGAGCGTGCGCCCGCATGTACGAGAATCTGCGCTCTAGTCAGCGGGACGCAATTACAGGCCCGCTCGCCATCCGCGCGTTGGTTAACGCGCACATACACTCGCACATACGCGCCTGTCAGTCTCTGCCAACAAAATGTGAACCGAGCCGAATTGCTCTTTTATGTGGAGCTACTTTAATTGCTCAATCTGTTAGACGTGTTTTCACGGAACTCTGATCGCCGACCTGTGTGCGTATTTGAAGTCACCATGAACTCACCATTGATCCTGTTTACCTTCATGAGAGTTTTGTCTTGTATGAATACTCAGTGAATGTTATTTTAATATTATTAACAAAATGTAATAACTTATGCCGAATAGAGCAAAACAAATAATACATCAATCATATAAAATAATCACAGATTTAATAAATAAGAATTACCTTTGGGAAACGCTCAGGTACTCTCAAGGGTCAATTTGACCTTCAGGTTTCACGTCCCAGTTAGAAAGCATCTTCAAATGTAGGTGTTGATTCACGAAAGCTGAAGTCCTATTTCATGACCCAGTCGATTCCAAAAGAATTAAGGTCTGTTTTTTCCTTTTTTCAACGTTGAAATGTCTGTTTCACTGAGAAATACATCACGTTAAGATGTTTCAGGCTTGAGTAGGGTTGTAATACAAGCAGAGCTCTCTTGTTTTACAAGAGAACGATTATTATGGCTGTGGAAGTAATAAAAATGAGCATTTATACAAAACTAAGAAGCTGTATGAAGAATAAAAAAGTCTCTCTCCTCCAATGGCCTCTCAGATCCTGCGGTTCTAATTAAAAAGAAATTCATCGCCGACGTGCAAATTTGATGGGCTGGAAAGTCCAGCTACGAACATCACAAATGTTTAATCTTGTCAAGTCCTGGATCGGCTTATTATATAGATTAATTAACCTAATTATAGTCGAGGAAAAACATACGGGAGCGGTCACTGCTCATTTCTCTGTCCTGAATTTTAAACATGATTATTCCCGCTGATTTTATGTATAAGAGTTTGGGAAACTCTTCCTCTCACCCTTTGTTGTTTTGTCTATGAAAACTGTGACGAGTGCCGGGCTGGTGTGAACAGAAATTCTATAAGTTAAGGTGTTAGACATAGTCGTTGAGTGTGGACTGCTCGCCCCATCATTAACTAATACACCTGCCTTATTACTGCCATAATATAGCCTGTTTTTTGTGAGAAAGAATACTGAGGAAAAATAGGATGTTGTCTTTTGGTCAGCATAGCATTGACACTGTGGTCACAATGTATAGCCAGAAGAGAACTGACACCTATGGTTTCACCTGTTTTTTTCTCCATTATTAACACCGAGTTTTTCATTCTGGTTTGAGAGTTTATGCACAAATATCTTAAGGCACAATGTTTTAAGCAAACATTCTCAATGAAAACCTTATTGAATTTAAGGCATTCGTAATGCTGTATTTTACAGTAAAGCTGCTGTATAAACTAGACTGACTTTGCTTGATGTGCACACTCACATGTAGATCCAGCTTCACTCTGGTTTGTTACACCCTATCGATTTCTGAGGGATAAGTTCCTGAGGCTCAGTGGGTGGATGATGGTGCTAGCGAGGCCAAGGACATGGCTTCCCAAAAGAATGGATGGGCTAAAAAAAAACAGAGATAAAATACAACCATCTGACATGTAATCTACAGTAAATAAAGTCAAGCCCCGCCCATTTTATTTCTACAACATAGTATATTTTCAAATAAAACAGGATGGGATCTGAATCAGGAATGAACTGGATTGTGGTCTCTGTTGATTGGAGGGGACAAATAACAGGGCCTGATGACATCAGGCCAAAAAGAAAGTCGCTTTGGAGGCGGAGTAAGTTATTACATTTCCATGCAAAATGACAAACCTTTATTTCTGCAGAACAATGCACACACATCAATTATTCATGAGGAGTCCAGAAACCGGTATTAAGAAAGTAAACATTGTCAATTTTGATTTCATATTGGCTTTTGGAAATAAAATAGTTTCAGTCCCGTCACTTCAATTCACTCTTTAGCTTCCCAAGCAAGATTTCAGTGCGAGGACCTTGTTTGCAAAAAGACGTTCCGGTAATTGAGGTCAAGATCTTCCATTTGCACTTGTTGGATGATTAAATCTGGAATGTGAGTGAAATGAAGGAATGAAAGAACAAAGAATCACACACACACACACTTATGTACAGAGAGAGAGAGAGACTGAAAGATGTGTTTGCCTGCGAGCTCAGTGCTCTGTGCTGTAACACGACTTTATTTTCTGTAGTCTAAGCATCCAGAGAATTCCTACAGTTCATAATCTACCTCTGAAACATGTCTTATCCCCGTCTGTGGCTTCATTACAATGGTAAATTATTCAATAGCCTGTTTAGCCCACACATCATTTGTGATCCTCCTTCTCGATGAAAACACCAACATTCAAACACACTGACAAACTCTCTCTCTCTGTCTCTCTCTCTCTCTCCGTTCCCTCACAGCACCAGTTACAGCATAATGTTCTCATAGCCAATCAAGACAATTTTACTGTACAAATTACAGTACACAGGAGCTCAATTTGCTTAAACTTACACCACTACCACCTCAATAACTGTTAAAGGTGCACCCGGTAATTTCGTTCTCATTTAAAAAGTTTTGCACATAAAGGGATAAACAACACTTTTGAGAAATATCACTAAAATAACTTCCACTCACTTGAGTTTAGGGCACTGGAGTGTTTTTCAGACTGATATTGTACTTCAGAAGGGAAACAGCTATTAAACAGTCTGACGGTGTAAAGCAGAAAAGCGCATCAAGGTTCTTTTCGACTCGTGCCACTTGTGTGTTAAAGCAACTGGAATTTACGTTTATGAGACACGATGAGTGTTTTATTCCTGTTCCATCCGACAACGCTTGGGCAAACATCAGTATTACTGTTGTTACTTTGGGTTAGGAATTGACACAAACCCCTTACCAAATACAGGACTGGGGTCAAGGGATAACTACCAGTTATATACTACTATACCAGGGATATACGACTCTGTTTCCTTCTTTACAATCACTGATTTTCTCAGAGTTCAGTGTGGCTATTCAGTGTTTGCATTGTGATTTTTACATTACGCTTGTCCTCAAACATCAGAATGAAATCATTCTTTGGTATTGTTCGGCGAGTCTTTCAGCCGTTAGTGAGACGCGGTTTTGTGACAATTTGTTTGCCATCAATTCCCCTGGTGTTGTATCAAAAAGTGGTCTGTCAGAAAAAGTCTGTTTATCTGATCCTGCACACGGTAACGTGTTTGTTCTTTAGCTCTGAGCTATTACCTGAGAGATGTACAAAGGGTTTTCTTGACATTAAAAACGATTTTTTTGTTCAGGTTCATATGAAATTACGAATATAACAGATGAGGCCAACGTTGCGTCAGCTCGCGCATAGTTACACACACAAACATGAATTCAGAATAAATAATTCAATGTTTTTCTCGAGGTTTATCCACTTTTTTCTGATTAAAGATGAATCGGTGTAGCGTGCGTGTGTGTGTGTGTGTGTGCGCTTGTCAATTAGAACCTGTGTGTATCCACGGTGCAGGAAAAACCATAACACATAAACATGCATGTATTCCTCATACATATCAGCTTCCATCATATCAGCTTACATGCTGCAATACACTGAAAAACATCACACTTGTGTAGCATGAACTGCACAGAGAAAGAGCCGCACTGTAAAGAGACACATCCCAAAGGACAGAAATCTCATTAAAAGGATCTCCTTAATATCTTAGTTGTTTCACCTTGACAGCAATGAAATTAAATGCAAAGCAAATGGAGATGTCCTGCTTCAGTCCTTATTAATATCTTCTGGAGTGTGAGAGGAGATCTCAACAACGTCTCAAGCTGCGCTTCGATTTTTCAGGTTACCAAGGTCAAAAGTCAGAAATTGTAATGTAAACTCAAACATTTCTCATTAAATTCACTCTCATTCACTCTCATTCAACCATTGTCTCATTTGTGTCTCATCTGTGTCTCTGTCTCTTTTCCTTTTATCCTGAAACCGAAAGGAAAATCTGTGACACTGTTGAGACACAGAGGCGGCATGTTTTCACAGCAGCCGTTTAGAATCTAAACGTATCATCCGTTTTAAGAAAATAACTCCTCGAGTAACCTGCAATTTTACACTTCGAACAGAGATGGCGGTAGAGAGACAAACATTAGAGATTGCTGCTTTAAATAACGGAGTATTTTCCCAGCGATAACACTTTCTTTTACAGTACAACACACACACAAAGAGGAGAAACACTATATTTCAACAGAGCAATACCTGGAGCTAAACTGCTTATCATCACTTCCTTCATCTTCTCTGACTCCTACATAATCTCCATTGTGGCTCTAATAGCCGTAGCGCAGTCGCACGGATGCACTATGACAAACTGTGCGACTGGGGTGCAGATAGGTTAAATGACTTGCCACGGGGGTTGAGGGAGAAACCATTGCTTCACTGCGGTAATGAAGGTAAAAGATGGTGTGTCCTGCCACCTTAAGGGCCAAGACATTAGCTCCCACTCTCTCCAGCTTTACAGACACACAGTAAGTAATTGATAGCCCCGAGATCTTCAGCCGTATTACCATAAAGGTTTCATAAAAAGGCAGAATATTAGTGTTTGGTTATGAAATTCAAATGAGCCAATGCAATATAGATGGCAGATATTGATAATATAAGATAATTGACCGGCACTGGATATCAGAGGAATAAGTTGAGATTCATATTAAAGTTCAGTAAATTATGCATCCGTGCTTAAAATGAGAGGACATGAACGATGAGTCTGGAGGAAGGTCTCAGCCCGAGAGTTCAGCTGATGAACAGATTTAGAGGTTCTGCTTTTATTTCGATTATTTTTCACGGTGTGAAGTTAAAACAGGAACTCCGACTGCATTCATCAACGAAAACCTGTCGCAGATCTGCTCTGATGAGATTGCAGACAGCAACCTTTGTTTAAACAACTGTAATGCAACAATGAGATAAAATATTTACATTTATGCATTTAGCAGACGCTTTCATTCAAAACAATTGACGGTACATTTAAGCTATGCATTTGATTAGTTCGCGTGTTTCCTGCCAATCAAAACCACAACCTTCTGCACTGCTAACGCAATGCTCTACCATTCTAGCTACAGGAACACCGTAACGCAAAACCAAATGAAACAAATAATATACAATCAAACCAAACGCTCAAATGACAAAGATGGTATAACTGTAAAATTTATACAAACTGAAACTCAGTGTTAATAATTTTGCATGTTTTTTAACTTATGCGTTTTCATTTTCACGTAAGCAATTTTTAATGTTTGTTCAAGGCCATTTTTGTTTACTTTTGTATGTTAGATCACTGCTTGATGTTCCAATGTGGAATCTGGGACCTGAAGCAAAACCACTTGAAAGCCTTTGATATAAAGGATTTATCTTTACACAATACAGCCTCAAAAGACAAAAGGCAGAAGCCACATACAAACCATGTTTTTAGAACACTCAGCTAGTTTGTTTTCGTTCAAAAACAAGCTCATAGCTTCCCTTTGTACCTTAGCGCTTATCTTTGATGTCTCCGCGGCAAACTATAAATTCAAGGTTCATACATCTATTATGTTTCATAGCTGTAAGCTCTCCGTGTTTATCTGGGAGGCATCGCCATCCTTGTGCTGTAATCGCCAAAGCTAATAATGAATTGATCCAGACCGAGGGATTTAGCATAATGGCTAAATTAATAATTCATATGCACAGACTGTTGGAATTAGAGATCAGAGCCTGCTGAGAGAGTTTGTCCAGACTCAAAGCTTTAGCAAAACTCCACTCAAATAGATTTCTGCAGGTCCATTGATTTATTATTAGTTCTGCCGCAAGAAAATTACATTCTACAGGCAAAAATAAAGTAAAAAAAAAAATTCACTGCAGGAGGCTAAAACCTGCAAAACTTCAATGTGCTCTAGTATGACCCAGCCTGTTGTGTAATCTGTATGCTGATTGGTCGATAAGTCTTTTGAAAGCCCATTTCATTAAGAGGTCCTTTTCTGTTTACTTTTCAATTGAATTAACAAATTAATTAACAAACTTTCCTTAAAAGTGAATCATTTTAGAATTTCAGTGTTCTCTAGACCCTCAGCTACAGATCTCTGCTGGGCGGGGGCAGATTAGTGTATTAGTCTTCCCAGCTAACAATTATGTTAGCTGTAAGGGATGTAAGAACGTTTCCATTAAGTTTTATTATTTAAGCTAAGTTCAAAACATGCAGGTTTTAAAAGTTGTATTAACATTTTTGCTTGATCACCTGAAGGTTTTTCAAACATTTTTTGACCTGTAGCGTTTTGAAAACGTTTCCCTATCTATTTAAGAACAATGTTTTTGATACATCTCATATATAATATTATAAAGTTATGTTAATGTTACTGCGATCCCACAGAAAGCTCACACAATCTTCCGCGGCCTTCAGGGAAGGCCGAACGAGAGGCGAGGTGTTTGAAAAGAACATAAATTAGGATGAGAGAGATGAATAGAATCGCAGACAATGGGGCCGCCCTGCAGGGTCCTCTCTCTCTCATATCCTGTCAGGAGGGGCCCTGTAATATCAAACAGGTCGATATTAAGATAAATGGGGGAATATAATTATTTACACAGGAAGAGCGTCTGAGAGTCGTTTAAACACAGAGAGCCGCTCCGCATTAGCTCTCTCACTTCCCCAATTTTCAATAGTCTTCCATGACATCATTTCCAGGGGCAGCCAGAATGAAGAAATTGAAAGCGACTCGTTCAATTGACGTTTAAATAAGATCTTTTGTGGTAATAAACGGAGAAGAATTGGTTGTCCTTTCTTCTTTGAACTTTCTCACACAGTCTCTGTCAGACAGGATTGTCCACTGTTGCCTTAATAGCTGCTGATTTTGTTCTTTTATGGTTCTAATAACAAGGTTTAGCACTGAAGAGGCTGATATTACACTTCAATACAGACAGGCTGCGAGGGCCGCGCAGGCCTTGAGGCTGGGCCTTGAATTGAATTGTTCGTTATCAAGCTGCCTTCAGGGAAGAAATAGATGCACCTCAATCGTAGAGATTCTGGAGCGCAGGAAAAAGCTGCCCTTGAACACAGACACACAGATATTCAACAGCAAAATATATATATTATTTCTTACATCCCTTTTCATCACTAGAAGTACACAGCTGGCTACAGTTCTGAAGGATTTCTGCATTCAAAATAAAAAAAATACTTATGCTAATTTACTCTCAAGCGTAACTTGTTTGCCGTGGTTTATCTGCTGTGCATTTGTGGCGCTGCATTTATGATATACAGTATGGTCTGTACAGTACGGTTTCCTTTCTTCTGTTGATGTTTTAATCTCCTGATGAACTGATAGGATAAAGTCCTGCTTTACTGTTTAAAAACTAATCAAAGTTAAAGCATGAAGCTTTTGTTAATCTAAACATACCTCATAATGAAACCAAAATTGACTTTTCATCATACACTCTTGGTCTTTTGGTGTAAAATTCACCACTGTACTGTATTCTGTATAAAGCAATGTCTGTGATGTTTATTCCAAACATGATCATTTTCTTCACCTCTAAAATTATTTCCTTTTCAGCTTTCTTCACCTGGCTAGTTAACTAATAGCCAGTTAACCAATAACCAAACAGTTAATGTGGTTTTAGGCTGTTGTGGGTAATGCAGCCTTTAAAATCTCGCCAATAGCACACACAGTAATTTAATGCTGGTTAAAGTTAATGCAATTTAGGTTATGGCTAAAATAGCAAATGACTATAGAGGAAGATTTACCGGTGGGAGACGCCGGGACGCTGGAAGCTCGCGGACAGAAGGAGAGTCGTCCTACACAATCCACTGAGAGCCTGCATGTAGATCTGACTCTATTCTGGTATGAAAACTCCTGTTTTAAACAAAAACGTGTCACATTAGGAAAACAAAATAAGTAGCAAAATGCCATTTTAAGTCTATTTTAAATGAAAAGTCTCTCTTCAGACACCACAGCCTCCTCTGAATCCCCATAACACACAACTGCACAATTACCATGTTAATACACAGTTAGATACTCCTCTAGTTTATTCTCACAGTAGATACATATTCAGTCTGAAAGCTCCTACTGGACCATCAAAGACATACAATACTACCTAATATTATCCTTATTATAGCTTTTATAGCTTAATTTAATTAGTTGCAATAAAAATATAAATTTTCTTTTTCTATATATAAATAGAGCCATAACTGCCAAGCGTCTTTTTTGCCACAACAGATATCAAACAGGCTCATTGAATGCTGGGAAATTTTTCTCTTTTATAATAGTTTTAATAAATCTAGATGTGTGTGTGTGTGTAGGTATGGGTGGGTGGGTGGGGTTAGGTTTACTGAACCATATATTGGGGACAAATGAGGTCAAAAAGTTTTCTGTTAGGATTTGGGTTAGAGTGTGGCTTAGGGTTAGTTATAGTGTTTATAACTAGCTGTGTATAAAAAACAACAGCAGTCAATGGACATTTAGATAGTAAGTGAATATGTGTGTCTGCGGACAATGGCAGTTACACTAGAGCTATGAATGAAAACGTCCAAACTGCAGCTCTGCAGGTCCAGTGAACGGACTCTGTTTAATACTGGGTTTGCTAAAGGCATAAATTCTGGAGTCAGCACATAATGAGGAGGCTGTGGATGACCTGCGCCAAAGAAAGAAATCCTGGAAATGATATAATCACAGGGGAGCAGATTTTTCTTCCTATTTGAAACCCTTTCAAGTTCAAGTTTTGTTTCATGTTCCAACTTGAAGCAAAAATGTATCTCACACATTTAAACACCTACCGTACAGACCCTACTGTGTGTTTTCTTCACATATTTTCAGACAGGCTGAAAAGTGTTTCTTCACAGAATGGGCACTTTTGGTCCTGTGGACAAAATAAACTCTCCGAAAAGACAAGCGTCACACTTTCACTCTTTCATCAACAAGTTATTTTTCTTCGCACATCACGTTTCCGGTTTCATATAAGCATGTGGCACGCTGACACGTTTGTCTCCTTGGTAACCAGTAACGTATGGTTAGGGGCAAGATTGTTGGTTGCGGTGGAAAAGGGCATCTGAAAACTTATGGAAGTGGTAAAACCTTTTCAAGGCAGTTTTAATGTGACAAAACAGAAAATATCAACCTCTTTGACAATATAAGTGCTTGTTGCCTGGACACAAATTTTAGGATATTTTTGGCCAGCATTAGACATAATTTAGACTGCAGCTTTAGCATGTTACGATAACATAACGTTTAATCTTTTAATCCACATTTTCATCCAAAGCGACTTACAAGAAAGAAAGACACATATTAGCAGTTCCATAATGGCAATTTTCAAAGTAAAGCAGAATGGTACAATCAGCTTTAGCAGTTAAACAAAAGAACTGAACACTGAATTCAGAACTGAATTCAGAACAGAGGAAAGACAAAAATACGGAATATTTATTAAATAGTAATTTAAGCTGTACTAATAACAATCTAACAATCACACAGACACCGTCTCCCTCAAACACAGACAGAGTCCCGTGCCCGAATACATCCCTGAATATTTGCTTACGCATGAAGTGTACAGCACATCGCATCATTGCTTTAATCAAATTTATTCATTAAAAAGGAAACGATCATTTTCTACCCATTTTTTTTTCCCACCGTTGATCTATTGAAACAAACCCGGGGTACTTACGCGACGACGCACTTGGGTCTTTTGAGAAGATGCATTACAGATGCATGGAATATCAACCGCACCATTGAAACTCACTAAACATTGATTACAGCTTTAATTCGCCCGCCTCTCCAATGATTCATGAAATTGTCACGCCTAAAGTGGAACTGATTACCCACAATGCACCGCTGCTAGGAAAAATACCCTTGACCGCAGCTGACCGACAGCAGGTTCTCATTGAAAATGATGTACCTGTAATGTATCTCAATGAGAATGTGAGTCATTGAATCAGAAAGGTAAATTATTACCCAGGCATCATATAATGACCCAAACACAGTTCGTCCCCGGGGCCCCGGCGCATCCAATTTAGCATTCAGTGCATTACTTCATATTAAAACATGCTCGGTTGCTTTCTGCACAGACCTCTCGGATGACAATCGTAAACACACAAATGGGAAATTGTGAAAGAGAACCAACTGAATTTACGCCATAATGTTTACGGGCCAAGACCACATGAAAGAGTTTTAGCGTTAAAAGCTGATCTGATCAAAGTTCAAGTGGCCCACAAAAGAGAAACAGTTTATATAAAAAACAGAAAATATACCCAGTATATGAAAAAACTGAGTGTTATAAAACAAAATCGCCTGTGACTCACACAAACTCAAAATATCATATTGATTGGCAGTTATACGTGCCGCACTTTCAGATGTCACAAAATAAAGGACAGCAGTCAATCTAGTCTGTGGATCCATAACATTTCATCTTGTGTGCTACGTTTTCCCTGATTGAATTAGTTGCAGTTTTGTTCTGACCTCGAGTCTTCGAGGAAAACGTGGAGTGTGTGTGTGTGTGTGCTCTTATGAAAACACTCAAGGTTTGCATTCTGACAAACCCCTGTGGCGCGCTTCTGGTGAACATCACCACAACTGAACTGCATGTTTGCTGCAAAGGCATTTTTACAAGCATATGTGTGTGTGCGTGTGTGTGTGTATGTGTGTGAAAGAGAGAGAGAGAGATCTGTGTTGCCAGAAACTTTTTAAGATTCCTAATTGTTTGTGATGCTAGAAAAACATGTGTGTTTTATGTTCTCAAAAGAAATAAAAAAAGAAAGACAGAGATAGATAAATATACAGGCAGACAGTGTTTGGTTGTTTTATATGTCTGTGTTCTGATCTGTGAGAATTTGAGGTTGTGTAACAAGTGCATGTGTATGTCTGTGTGCATAAACTGTACATTTCTCAAAGATGTATCTGGTGTTTGTGCAGTGACCTAAAAACTGTACATTTGTAATGATGTGGTTTAAAAATGGTTCAATTCCCAGTGAATAAACAAGATGTGTATCAGGTCACAGAAGGGAAGGCTGAATTTTCAATTATTTTTTTTACTTAAAACAGCTTTATTGTTTAGATCGGTTTTAGAACCGATTCCATTATAACTTGTGCTCCTTTATTTGTTTTATAAAGCGAAATTGTGATTTATTTATTATTTATTTTATCGCTGTGGCATCATAATAAAGAATAAACCTTCAGTTGTGAGATTATTTGATTCCAAGGGTTATCGATAAAGTCTCTAGTCAGGCACACACGCCGTCACATTTCTGACAGATGCGGTTAGTATTAAGCAGAGATAACATTAAATCAAATCTTCTTTTGCCCACACGTGCACATCACTGACTGGCACGTCATTCTTAAAATTATAAACTTGCCAGTGATAAGAAACTCACAAACGCAGCTTTCCGGCAGCTTCTACAGGGGACGGTTTTCTTCTGAAAGTCCTCGGTTCTAAAAACACC
This sequence comes from Botia kubotai, assembly GCA_036877585.1. NCBI lineage: Eukaryota > Metazoa > Chordata > Actinopteri > Cypriniformes > Botiidae > Botia > Botia kubotai. Next base: position 19,491 of record JAZGTI010002581.1, on the reverse strand, counting down.
CATTTCCTCATTTTCATGATGTAAAGCTTATTGCTCACACTCATAGTTTGTCATGGAAGCCACATTTTAATTAGCAGCCCTGGTACACTGCTTGAAAATCCAGGCACTGTTAACAGACAGTGTTTAAAAACTCATGCAAATAAACTCTATTAAAAATACTTTTACGCCTTTCAAAATTACTTTACAAATTCATACAATCTAATGTAGGTTGATTTAATTTAATTAACAACGACTAAGGTGACGTTTAAAAAATAATTGAAATGTTACCATGTCAAACGTAATATTACAATACCTGACTTTTCTTCTACTATACCAAGTATATTTCAAAATACCATGTCATTATTATCTGCTACATCAGTGTATTACTGCCACAGTGCTTTATATAAGAGAGGGAAGTAAAAATACACCGACAGAGAACAAAGAAAACAGAGAGAGATGAAAACAGTGAATACGGTTCAATATTTCCTCCCGTCCATAAAGCAAACCAGGAGGAGAAGGACAGAAATGAAAGTCAATAATGAACAGAGGAGAAACGAGGAGGGAAGGTCTGGAGAGGAATCAGAACAGCTGTGGCTCAGAATCAGGCAGGGGTTCGACACCGCCGAACAGCGGACAATAGCAACGGCCTTTGAAGTCGGGCCAGTCACTCTTTGAAGTTCTCCGAGCACCACTGATTCACCAGCAAACAAACACTGAGGGAGCAACACAGCGGCTCCAACAGCTTCTAATGGACAAAACAACAGCAAACAATGCAATGAAGGGCTGTCTTGATTTCCTCCACAGAAACCATTACAACGACTCTCTGTAAAGCTTAATACACCTTTAAAGACCGAACGTCCTTGGAATTCACTTGTTTGAGTGTACAGTAGCTCCGCTGGACGCAGACCCTGAAACACAATGTAACTAATTCTGTTTTCCTGTTTCTCTCTCACACACACACACACACACACACAGTCAGTGAAGCAGATGGATGGGCAGTGATCAGTCTGTTGTACGCAGCAGTCAGCTGTCCACCTGCATTGTGTGGACGGTGGAAAGCTGAGCGGCTTTAGATTCGCAAATAACAGCGGAACAATAATGGATGAGCTGGAAGAGCTTCTGAAAGAGAAAAAAAACACGTTTAGCTTTTATGAAATTGTGCATTGGCAAAACGCACTGTGTTCGTAAAGGCGGTCTAAAGTCTTCCCAGAAATTCTACCTGAATCTAAACTTCCAATGAGTGTCCAATGAATTTCATTATTACTGTTTTGATTTCTTTGGCACGTGTTGATTTCCATGCTCAATTAACACCAGATTTGTTTTACCTTAGAGAGTGAGAGAGAGAGAGATAGGAGGGAGAGAAAGAAAGGATAGAGGGGGAATCAGAGCGGAACAGACAGACAGACAGACAGACAGATGATTGAGAGAGAGTGAGAGAGAGGGAAAAAGGAAGTGGAATAGATATACAGAGAGAGTTAGAACTCCAGAGTGGGTTCCAGTAGTGAGCACTATGATTTACTCATCTGAGGCTTGTTTACCACTGCAGCTGATGGAAGTGAAAATAAAACAAATAAAGTACAAGCCGGCACTGCACCGGGCTGGAGAGATAGAACGAGAGCGAGATTGTGAAATAGAGCCACAGGGAGTTCGTTCTGTTTACCTGCTCGAGACATTTAAAATCAAACCCCTCAAATCACTGTAGCACCGCCCCTGCCAAAACTACACTGCCAAAACACAGCCTTAATACCTAATATTCCATAAAGTAAAAAAAAAAAAAAGATCTATGATCTAGGATTTCCTTTAGTAACCCACCAACTCAACTTAGTGCTTTCACCATCTGTTGGAATAACGATTTCTTTCATTGCTTTCGGATGCACAGAAATGCAGTTTTGCGCTGATGTTTGTTGTTGAACTACATGGCTTGTAAGTGAAAGTCCAAAGTAAGCAGATGTGAATGGAGAGGAAATTGATGTTTTTTTACCACTGATGTTTGTGAAGTTATCCTGAGCGGACGGAGGATACAGTAAATGTTAGCCCACGTGTGGCAGGTAAAAAGAATTGTTATCAGAAAGATGGAATTTAAGGTGGACTGGATACCGATGCCAAGAATCCGACAATTTACAGTTCGAATGAAAACTTTAGGATTTCAGGCCTTTTTGCAACTTTTACTGAGACCAAAGGAAATGCGATGGAGAAATGTCACAAGCCAGATTCAAACATCCATCACCCATAAGAGCACCAATGTGGTAGACCACAACTGTGGTAGACAATCAGGATAGTCAATAAGAACAAATGAAGGACAAGCCTTGATTTAATCCACTCAGAATTGATTGGGTCATGCAAAGTAAAGGGGGGGGAAAATAAAAGAAATATATATATATATATATATAAATAATATAAATATAAATAAAAATAAAAGCAGGGGCTCTGTGATGTCAGCCAAAAGGGAAAGTCAATGCTGATTACAAATGGATTTTAAAACTTTTCATGATGAACTTAAAAACACATTCATCTCACAGATTGCTCCTCTTTAACCACATGAGGGCCGAATCAATGCATCGACGATGTGATGGAATCTCGCTCTGGAATGTTTTGAGAGTGAATTTAGATTCATCTACGGTTTAATTCCATTCCCGAAGCACAGAAGAGCCTCTGGAATATTGTTTCAGAGCGATAAGCATTTTGAGATCCATTTTGGGACATGCAAAAGGGCGAACGCCGATAGCTTGATGGTAAAAAGCACGAATGACTTGACATTTAGACATGTATACAGTATCGATTCAGAGTTCAATATAACAGTCCAGGTCCACTCTCCAACACAACAGCCCACCTGTCAGATCAATACTTATTTCAGAGGAAGAAACAACTGTAAACAAAGCGAGATTTATCACATTTTCAAAACCGAACGAGCAAAACAGTAAACGTTTAATATCCCACAATATACTAAGAGCACATCATCATGACTACCAGCATGAACTGAAGCAAATTACTGTCAAACACTCGCCAGTAAAATACATAAAGTGATAAAATAAAGACAGGCTGTCAAAAGGTCTGTAATTTTAGTAAAGCAGAAACGTCAATATTTAATGCTTATGGATCCTGTTTTTGTATTGAAATTGACAATTGAGTCAGTAAAGCAGAATATAATGTGAGGATTCACACAAACAGCTCAGTAATGGGAAAAGTGACAGAAATACAGAAATAACCCCCACACACTCAGCTAACAATTTTAGGTTTTTAGAACGTTTCCCTAATGCTCCCCAAAACGTTAAAATTGTCATCACCTGTTGCACCTTGATTAGTTTGTGTATTTAAGTTCCTGGTTTGTATGTTCTAATTGTTGGTGATTGTCGATGTTGGTGAATTGTTTATACTTCTCGTTTATGCTCTTGGTTTTGGATTTTTTTGGACTCTGGCTTTGGATTTTGGATTACTCTTTTGGATTTTGAACGTTGGATTAAATTGCCCTGGATTTCTTCGTGTTTCTGGTGTTGGATTTTTTTTGTATTTCACTGCTGCTTGCACTTGTCATCACCCCATTCATTTAAACGGTTAGTGTTTGTGTTGTTTTGTGTTTGTTCCTTTATTAAATTCTGTTTATTTAGTTCCCGTGTGCTGCTCCATTTCTACATCACAAACACAACCATCCACCGTAAGACGCAGAAAATAAAAACAGATCTCACTTGCGTTTATGGAAGTCCACTTGCGAAGGAGTCCAAAAGAGATTCAAGAGCTGGAGAGATGAAAATAACCTAAATTTTGTTCTTCCACTGCCTCAAATCTAATGTAAGGACTCAGAGGAGAAAGCCTAAGTTGTGTGTACTAGAGTAATAGTGATTTTTGGAGCTTGACAGCCCTGGTAACCATTCAGATTCACTGGATGGAAAATAACAGTCTGTATATTAAGCAGCTTAACGTCTCCTTTTGTGTTCCACAGACGAATGTCGGTGCTACAGGTGGGAACATTCATTTTTGGGTGAGATATTCTTTGATTCATTAAGCTCCCAGCTTACAGGGAACACAGAACGTTGGAAACCTTGGGGAAATGTTCTCACAACCTAAAATTGTTAGCTGGGCTGACATCGGCACCTTTAGTTTTTTTGTTTGTTTACACAATTTTTTGCATGTTATGGTGCAGATTGGCAGGTCTCATGCATTTTGTTTGTATAGTGAGCCTTTTCTTTGTTGTTCTGTTAAAAATAAGTGTTATTCAACCGACCCCCCCCACCCCCCATCCCGTGTGGGATCGCGTTTTGGATACGCTGTCGTTAGGCGTAGGTTGTGCGTGAGTGAAAATCGTTTTCGGAGAAGCTTCCGCCATGTGTCGATAGCTTGGCTCGTATTTCTCGCATGTTAATGTGTGTTTTCACATAACGCACAATGCCAGCTCACTGAGACATTGTGTTTGATAAAGGAGTGAACTTTCTCACAGGCTCCGTGCCAGGTACTTCCTACTAAGAGCTGGAACAAAACTACTGCAGGCAGCGAACCCGCTGGAGAGCATGCCTGTCAGACCGAAAATCTCAGGCAGATGAAGTTTCAAAATCTAATTCATATTCCACAGCCTGCAGTCATAATAAAGCGCCTCAGATGCGGAGCTGGAAAGTGGCAAAGGAACTTTGTATGTGATGGATCAAGGCTAATCTTGTTGTACAAAAACCGCAATATATTTCTTATTATTTCATGTGCTGAACAGATTGAGCGTTATTAGAAAAACACTTCAGTTTTTATTCAGTAAAACGTCCTTAAAAAAGTAGAATTGTGAATTAAGGTGGAGGTGGCAACTTCTGAAGTTCAGAACTCTAGCCTTAAAACCTGAACAAAAGCCCAGCTAACAATTTTAGGTTGTAAAAACATTTCAATAATGTTACAATTAAGTAACAAAAACGTTAAAAATGTCATCTTGAAAGTTCTAGGAACATTCAAAACATCTGTTTTTTAAACATTATTGCTTGACTATAAGAACGGTATTTAAACATTTTTAAATTCTGTAATGTTTTAAAAACGTTTCATTAACTACCTAACATTTTTATCATAAATGATATATTACATTAAAAAAACATTCTACTAACGTTACTGCAAGAACGTTTTTGATTTTGGTCTGAGAGAACTTAAAGAGAACATTAGTCAACATTCTGAGAACATTCCCTGAGAACATTATCAAGTCATTGTTTTAAATCTTTACCCTTCTCCCCTCACACGCTGTGTCTCTCTCTCTCTCATTCCACACCTCATTCTTTATGTTTCAGAGAGTGTATTTATTTTAGCCGAAACTCCTCATAAGCCGAGGTTTGCTCAGGGGACAGGGATAGTGAGAGAGGTAGAGTGAGCTCATAACTCATTTTAATGCCTGTCTTCACAAGCCTCTAGCATCTTACAAAGAACTGATAAAACCAGAAGGGAGAGGAGGGATGAGAGAACGAGAAAGTCATTGTAAGAGAGCAAGAATAACAGAGATAAAGGGAGAGATCACTTCCTGTCGGGGAAGACAAAAAGTGCGCAGCAGCCGGAGTGGAATATGCTAACGGTGTTTGTAAAAACAGAGTCGTATGTGCAGTGTGCCTCTTCTGATGTTGCGATGGTGAAAATCTGTGCAGCGTTCGGCGGCGCCTGGGGTCACATGCAGGTGAGAGTTTAATGTCGAAGACAGCAACCAGTCACAAACACACTGCTTGAAGGCGGAGACCAAGGACTAAGCATATCTGACCGTAGGTCACATGGTCTGGCTACAGACACTCAGAACTATTCACAAAAGACAAAATTCAGCAAGGAAGCCCTGAAAGGTGAGATGGAGACAGTGTAAGGAGGAGGAGATGGACGACTCTTTGAGAAATGAAACCACAAAAATCAATACAGAGCATCAGCTATTTTTTTTAGTGGCCTTGTTTTTAAAAGTATTTTTCTAATTTATTTTCATCTTTAGGGATTAAGAAAAAATCTTCAATAAAGAGTTCTAAGCCACACCAGCCAGATCTAACATGAATTACAACATGACAAAGGTTTATTTCGAGCAGAAAACTATATACAAATCTAGATACATGAATCAAGATACACTTTACTTCTCTTTTAAGGGAATAAACTACAATCCCATAAGGCATTGCAAATAGCATAAAAAAATCTATAATTATTGTCTTAACTAATTTTATAATTAACTAATTGTTTTTGTCTAATATTTTATTAAGTATTATTTTAATAAATATAAATTATATATCTTATATAAGCTTATTGCAAAATATTTAGATACATACAAATATATACGTAATTTAAAAGCGCAGAAAGATTAATTTGATTGTCATTCAAAATGCTTTCTGGAAGTTGGCGGTCACTGCTGACTAACAAACTTTTGGGACTCTCAGAAACTTTTGGGACTCTCAGTGTCTTTGCACTGAAAGACGGTCCTCAGTCGTTTCTTAGCGCTGGTTCTAAAAAAGGTCAAAGCGTTCTGACCCAATCGACCTGGCACCCCCAACCGCATGGTATACGCTTCTCCACCTACACCACGCATCCCACAATGCACTGCACCACTGCATGCTATTGACAACACACTTCTATGTCACTTTGATCTTCTATCTAACCTTGGTTTTCAATTCTATAAATTCTTTCAGCGTACAATGTCAAATGTCACATCATAATAAAAAAACACATATCTGTGGCAAAATCTTCCCGTCAAGAAGTTCACTCCAAAAATGAGAATTCAAAAGTTCGAGTTGTAGTCAAGTTGTTTTGTTTGTTGGGCGATGTACTATAATTTAGCTTAGAAGTCATTAGATAAAAGCCCTTTTGGCCTTTCGATACGTTTGCGTCTCTCGATCTAATATATGCTTGTTTCCTTTCAAGTAAATAAGAATGACGCCCTAAAATGAGGAAAAAGATCTATGTTATATCTACGTTCTTGAGTAAACGGTTCTTGAGTAAATATGTTTAGTAACATAAACACCAAATGGCTCATCCAGTAATACTGCTTATTTCCTTTAAATCTAACCTTGTCGTCTTTCACATGATTCAAGAATCTGACTGTAAACTATGATGAAAACCGTGACACCAGTTCGCGAATGTAACGCTTCATATCGTCCGACTGCCCTCATCCTCCAACGTTTGCATTCGACACGAGCATACGTCACAAACATTATGCAAATGTGTAAAGAACTTCAAAGTTAGGCGAGTAAACAAAGGAGCCAGCCGCGTTTCCCATTAACATCTGGTTAAAATGTGGTCCTGGAGGGCAAATTACCATACCGAGTTTCGCAGACCACCATGATGGATTGAACCGTACAAGGCATGCAATTGCTCCCACTCAAACTCTTCCAGAATGGGCTACAGAGACGAGAGGGACTCACGGCATAAAATGCAAACATAGAAACATCTCATTTGTTTCCCATCACCAACCGCGTGTACTCTTAGCGTGCTTGTTCTCCATAAATGCCCACTGTGCTTCATGAAGTCTTAGCCTCGGACGCAGCGGCGTACATAAACTCTGCATGCCTCCCACAAACCATAAGACGAGGCCCCGCCCACGAGCAGTGACTTCATGCATAAAGCTTGTACAGTGTAAGTCTAGCCTACACTTTGTTTTCATATCTTTTTAAAAGTTTATTTTTTGTTCCCGTCATTTCTGTCCAACTTTACTTCTGGCGTCTGGTGGTCTGCAAACTTTTGGCTTTGTCAACAGAGAGAATCGTTTTCTGCCAGCTGTGATAATGACTCCAGTGTAAACGACTCCAGTGTAAACACATTTATGCCACATTACAAAGCCTGCGTAAACTTTACTTTCTGTTGTATATATGCTGATCCTAACGCAGTGCAAACAATGCTTTACATAGCGAATCATTTGTACCAAAACTGAATTGTCTCATTATACCCTTCAGAGATTCCCTTCTGAAATAATGGTCGCTGACTGCTGCACTAGTTTTAAACCAAATTTTCCAACCCTGTCCAATATTGTGGTTTTAATAATTTCAGATAAGCCCACACCTAAATGGCACGTGAAAACGAATGAACAAACGAACCGTGATTGGCCGCTTTACGCGTCAACAAACTCCTTGTGTCTGAACAAGTTACAATGTGAACCGAGTCAAAAGTATCCAAGACTAGTCTACACAAGCTGTGCAAGACGCTAAATTTCTCCCTCACTGGTGAACCAACCCCTCCGCCATCTCTCCTCAAATCTCAAATCTTCCTGAATTATCGGAATCCTGCCGCTAATTCTGCTAATCACAAAGCTTTGGCATGCACAGGAAAAACCTGTTAGACATAAAATGGCAAGATTCCTTTATGTGTGTAAGCAAGTGATTTTTGGCCGGATTGTACATTAGGCTCTTGCTATCAGTGCTGGAGAGAGAGGACGGCGAACAGCCTGCATCCAAGAGCAGCTCCTGCCAAGCTGCAGCGAGAGAGAGGCCAGAACAGCCAGAGGAGAGAGTCCACCACGAATGATCAAATGCTACACTAATACCACTGACCGGATCCAGGGCGTCTCTGTCTGATGCAAGCCCATGTTTACTCAGACCATTCCGGCTTCAAAACAAACCCTGGATGAAACAGAAGGGCTGAAATGTAAATGACAGCACAGAAAACTCTTTTGATACGGGGATTACAAAACAGAAAACACATTCGTCCTGCAATACAGTGCATATGCATGTTCTCACCAGGTCTCGATACTGGAGAAATGATTTCGATTTTCTTTTATCACGTGTGTCATGGTGAAATCCAACCAGAGTGTATTTCTAAAAGTATCCTTAAATAAAAACATTTTAAATTCCGACATTAACATATTAATATTTTAAAAACATTACGGAGGGAAATAGATATTGCTTTCATAGAAAGTGTTGCAGAGAAAAGAGCATGTATTTTGTTGTTGTCCGTTGGCTGCCCAGAACATTACACGTAGTCTCTCTACGCTCAGTTGACATGAGCTCAAGAGTCTGAGAGATAAGACAGGACATCAGGAAAAACAGAGGGAGGCGGTAAATGACACGTTTTCTCTGAACGGTTGCTCTCTGTCTGCACAGGTCATTGTTTTGCCTTCTGCAGTAATTATGTGACATTTACATCAAACCGGGCCGAGCTCTCTCCTCATCACAGAGGAGGTACTTCATAAAATGGCCATTCAGACTCGACTTGTTTTTTATTGACTCATCGCCTCTCTCTTGCTCACTTGCTCACACACACACACACACACAAACATTTAAACATGCGTGTTGGAAAACACAGGCTTCACATTAAAGGGATGAAGTAAAAATGTTACATTCTGTTATCGTTTACACAATCGTTTACACAACAAAACCACATGTTAAAGCTGCAATCCGTAACTTTTTCTGTTAAAAAAGAAGACAAATCAGTTATTGAGCAAGTACATGTCACATCAGTGCTCAACACAATCTCCTTACCCTGATTCACAATGGTAAGTTTAAAATAATGATGTATAGTCTGAGCTGTCAGGCCTGATTTCCTGGGAAATGTCCATCTGTAAACAGAAAGAAAAGAACACATGTACAGGTATTGTAGCAGTAATTGCGCAGCTTTTGTAGCTTGTTCTTACAGCAGTTGTTTAGAATTTAAACTTGTCATCCACATTAAGAAAATAACTTTGTAAGTGACCTTTCAGGTTTCAAACAGAGATGGCAATAGAGAGGCAAAAGTTACAGAGGCTGCTTTAACTATTTTTAAATACATACAAAAAGTGTTTTGTATCCAAGTTTTGGAAAACCATACAGCGGTTTTGTGTAATAAACAGGCTGGCATTTAATTTATTATTTTAGGAAGCAGAGGGAAAGATTACATTTCATTCCGTTCCACGCGTCAAATGAATGACTTCTGAAGGCTGATATATAATGCAGCTCATATAGACTTTCTTCAGAGCATTTTTATCGTGTTTTTTTAAAACGTGACAGACATGGTCACTATAACCTGCTTTTGTATGAAATACAGACCTGCTTTAAAATTCTCTCTGTGTTCAGTAAAAAAAAACAGAATTCACTTTTGAAAAAACATGAAGCAAATTACAAAAATGTCTTTTTTCTTGTTTCTTTAAAGCATGTATAAAAAATGGACATGTGAGTCTGACATCAATAAAGACAGAAAAAAGGAGAGTTTCTCGGACAACATCATTTTCTTAACCTCAGTTTATGTTTAAAAACTCAGCACAGCAGCCTTGAGTGAGGAACATAGAGAACCCAATCAACTCTGACAAGAGATTCTCCACAGCAGATCCAGCGTTATTCCACAACTCCTCCTAACAAATGGAGAAAAACACGAGTCAGAAAGGAAATATAAACAAACAGAGACTTTTAAATGATATTTCTTGCCCATCTCTTTGAGTATCATTGAGTATTACTCATTTCTATACTTTGGCGCAACCGACTTTCATCGGCTCAGAACAAATGTCATAACAATGACAAACACCGCACAACGGTCGTCTCTGCTTGAGGTGCTATGCTTTTTGGAGGGAAACTGCTCAATGTTGCTGCTGAATACCTTCTTAAAGCGACAGGTACGCTATATAGGAAAAAGCGGGCGGAGCTTATTTATGTACGCAATCGCGCTTTTGCGCTCGTCAGACAGAATTCCCTCGCGGATCTCTTCATCTTTGCTAAAACTGACAAGCGAGATGCAGTAGCTGTAAAATGAATAATCCTTTACTATAATGACAAAGAAGATTTCACAATCCAAAACATTACAATAAAGATTTCTTCTTTTCCGTAGTAATCAAAAGTCAGAGTGTTTCTTCACTTTAAAGTCTCAGGGGTTGATTTTTATTAAAAATAACAGATCTTGCTTTTCTTCACTTGTCACTTGAAGGTCACAATAAAATTGGAAAAACTTGGAAACTTTTTAGCATATCTTCATTTTTTTATTTTTGATGCTTTTCAAACGCCTTTCATGAATAAATGTTATTCTTTTACAATCGTCCTGGGCCCACACTTCTGATCTTTAATTATGAAAATCGATTATGAAAAATTCTAACGTCTATCAACACCCAAAGATGTTCTGCAGAAAAGTAGAAAGTTTCACGCAAGCAGAGAAAGCCTAGAACCTTAGTAGGTTCCCTCGCTGTGTGTGTATGCAAGCTGTGTGTTCACTAAAAATTAGCCCATCAGTCTTACTGTTGTTGTTGTTCTTTCTTTTCATTTTCACATTCTCAATTTGTCACATTTAAACGTTCACCTCGCGCTCAGGCTAACATTCATTAGCGGCGGTGTTAAAAATGACTTTTAAAACGCGTAATGTGCAGTCTATATTAGTTAATGCCACGGGGACAGATGCTTTGTAGCTATAATCCAGGTATTCTTTCAAACAGTCCCATCGGTATTATGTTAGTTAATATAAACTGAACGGTGTAAAAATGAAGATTAATGACCTTCTCCCTCAGGCCTTGCTAAACTACAGCACTGCACGCATGAGAGCTAAAGGTGACTGACCGATACTTCATGCTTTGCGTGTTTGTTGAGGTGGAAGTTGTAGATGTGACTTTCTGACCTCTGCGAGTCCTGTTCCGTCACATGAATGCAGCAGTTCAGATGTGTACCCAGCTAACAATTTTAGGCTGTAAGAAACGTTTCCCTAACATTTCCATTAAGTAATATAAACAATAAAAGTTCTAGGAACATTCAAAACACCCAGTTTTTTAGATGTTGTATTTACATTATTGCTTGGTTATAAGAACGTTATTTAAACGTTATTTTAATTCATTTATTAACTTTTTGAAATTATTGTTTAATTTAATTCATTTTTACAAATTCTAGTATTTAAGAATAACGCTTCTGATATATATGATATATAGCGTTAAAAAAACGTTATACTAATGTTACTGCAAGGACATTTTTGATGACGTTGAGTGAAATTTTTAGAGAATGTTACAATGAACGTTCCTGTTAGCTGGGTATTTGATGTAGTGCTACAGGGACTGACACGTATCGTGTAAGCCCTAGCTTTTCTTTGTTTAAAAAAACAGGGAAACTTAACCTAGTGGAAAAGCTGCTAATTTAGAAGCACGCGTATCTGTGGTTCTCAGAGACTGAGAGCCAAACCCCAACCAAAAGTTAAATAATAAGGCAACAGTCAAGCACTCACTTGTATCTCTCCAAACTAGCTTTAGGGGTTGATGGAGTAAAGCCACTTAAACAGAGCACCTCAGGAAAAGGCCAGTGAGGTCTAAAAAAATGAAGAGATGTCTCTTCAGATCTGCACTCGCTCTGTGCATAATGATTTCTCACTCTGTTCCAATAATATGCGCCTCCATTGAATTTTATGGCATGCCGGGTAGTCAGGCAGCCATGCTAAGGTGCTATTGACACTGAAGGCTACATTAGCCCTACAGGAAGTGCTCCGTTACACCTAAGCAGGACGACAACAGCGAGTCAAACAGCCAATGAGCTCTTGAACCATGCAAGAAGGGTCGACGTGTGATGCTTTAAATGCGTTTCACTTCATTTTAAATAACCCAGGTCAACAGCTCTCAAACTTTATAAGTACTGTCCTACTGGCCCATTAAACTGTATATCTTAAAAGGACCCTTACCAGAGCACATACATCTTTAAAAAATACATATTAACATTGTAATTTAAATCAAATATACCTGGGAGCATTCAATATACCACAGTTTGAGCACTACTGGTGTTAACCGATGCTAACACGATTAGGCTAGGTTAATTATTAAATCAATAAAACAAATACAAACTTCAGAGCAACATAGTTTGCAGTGTTGTCATTAAGTACACTAGACAGTATATTACAATGTGAATTATTATTATTTAATGTTTATTTATTTTTGTACAAACAAAGCCCTACAGCCGACATCATTACATTTAAAGCTTACTGTATTGTCCACAGTAACAACAGAATCTTAAAGTGTAGTGTGACTTCAGCATTGTGAAGAATTATGGCACAGGTTGTTAAACAGTTACATTTCAGCTTACGATTGCGACAGAAGGTGCGAATGTACCGTCGGCTCAGTTTGCCGCCATATCGTGTCAACACTTACACATCAGTCTTAGCATATCACCAGATCTTGATATCGAAGGTGCTATTCGTAAGACATAAAACATATGTAGCCACGCTGATGAACTCAAAATGAATCTGTGGAGTAATTAATTTTTTTGCGAATCGCCGCATTTTTAGCGAGAAATGTTATAATAATATTTCGCGCTGGAACGCAGCACTGCCGAGACCTCAATTTATTTCCACGTGTTGTTCTCGTTTACTATTCTCCATGACCCCCATCTCCACCTTTATCGTCCTACAGCTCTCGTTTTTCTGGCATGTCACGGCTGACTCATCTCATTACCCATCTCAGTGAACTCTCTCTCCACCTCCAGTCAGGTGCTGGTGCGTTGGGCACGCCGGTAACCGTGGCAATATGACACCCAGTGAGAGGCTGTGATATATATAGCTGGCCTCTAGTGAGAGTCACATGGGCCTTCCCGGTGTCAGTCCGGTGCACTCCGCCCCCGAGATCTGTTCTATCGATCTACGTAAATGAAGCATCTGTCTCACGCTAAAAATAGCCCTTAAAAATTACACCAAACCTAACCGGCCACTCCGCTACAGTCAGGTCACAGCAGTGACTGCAGCCAAGCTGTCAAAGAGATGTGTTTAGTAAATGCAAGGTGTGTGCGAGACGCCTGATTGATACGCTCTGGATTGAAGAGCGTATCAATATGAAAATCAAACTGATTCTGCAGAACTGCATGTTTTTCAGAGTTTTCTTTTAGTTGAAGTGTCAGTTAATGTAATGTGTGTTCTCAGGTGTCAGGCCCCAGAGCAGCATATTTAAACAGGGATTTCTACTGGAATCAGACGCAGATACTGAGTGAGACAGAACTGGTGACATCACACACGGGTCACCGGTCAGAAGAGAGTGTGTGTGTGTGTGTTTTCCAGTAAACACATTTCATTATTATTCAGAGAGGCAGTTCTTCAATGTCATAATGAGGCAAAGCAACAAAACAGCCCCAAACAGACAGACAGAGACAAACAGACATACAAAGAAACAGACAAACAGAATGAGAAACAGACAAAGAGACAGACAGACAGAGACAAAGAGACAAACAGACAAAGACAAACAGACAGACAGAAAGACAGAGAAACAGACAGTCAGTGAGAGAGACAAACAGACAAAGACAGAGAAACAGACAGAGACAAACAGACAGACAGACAGAAAGACAGAGAAACAGACAGTCAGTGAGAGAGACAAACAGACAAAGACAGAGAAACAGACAAAGAGAGAGACAGACAGAGACAAACAGACAGACAGAAAGACAGAGAAACAGACAGTCAGTGAGAGAGACAAACAGACAAAGACAGAGAAACAGACAGAGACAAACAGACAGACAGAGAAACAGACAGTCAGTGAGAGAGACAAACAGACAAAGACAGAGAAACAGACAAAGAGAGAGACAGACGGAGACAAACAGACAGACAGAAAGACAGAGAAACAGACAGTCAGTGAGAGATATAAACAGACAGAGAAACAGACAGAGACAGACAGACAAACGGGAGTTCATCAACACTACTTGTTTGAGAGTTTGTGTGTAGTGATCTTCTACACAAACTGTTTATGAAGCGTTGGCATACGTCCCCAGCAGCTTCAGTAGGGACCCGGGGACATCATTAGCCTCACTGATGAACACATTAAAAATGCACACAAACACACACTTCCTGTAGTCAACCATTATTGACCCACTCTAGCTGGGGAACAGCTACAGGTCAATATATTGTTCTTGCTGTTATTATAATCATGATTGCGTTTATTATTATTATCATTAGTAAAGTCCATCATGTACACTGTTCATTCTTTTGTCTTTCACTATGACAACTTAATTAGTACCAGGCTTCCAGAAAAACACAGAGAGAGAGAGAGAGAGAGAGATGTATGCCAACAAACTTTACTGTCTTTCCATATGGCGGCCAGTAAAGAAGTACCGACCAGCAATATGGCGGCTATAAACGTGATCACTTTACAAACGCTTTAGTTAAAGTCTCAGGGGCACACGCTCACATTTGGCTGGCAAATCCTTCAGTGTCTCGGGTTGCCAATGACTCATGTGGACCCACCAGAAACCAGAACCGCTCTGAAATACATAACGGCATTCAGCACTGTGCCATTGATCAAAAATAGACATCCGCTACAGTGTCATTCACAGCCAGTCATCAGCCATATGCGACGCTATCTGCCAGAATGAGTGAGAGCTCCGGGATCTTCTGCAGAAACGGAGGTACATGAGGGAACGTGAGTCAAGCAAGCTCTTCTACATGACCCTGCTAAAAACCAGCCATTTCTATTCCGGTGCAGGCTGGTTAATACTGGTTACTGCTGGTATGGTGCTGATCTAGCTGATGAATTGAGTTAAGAATGCTTTGTAAAGCTGCAATCTGTAACCTCGCCTCTCTACCACCATCTTTGTTTGAAATATAAAATTGCAGGTTACTTTAAGTGCATTTTTATTATGAAAGTCAAATTGACGTTTAATGTGAACTCCGAACCCGACAGCTCAAATTATAAGTCATTATTGTAAATTTATTGAGGGTAGGGGACAAGGATGTTGAGCACTGATCTGTTATATACTTGCTAAATATCAGTTTTGTGTTTATTTTTAACCAAAAAGTTCCAGATTGCGGCTTTAAATGACTTAAGCCTGATGGAAACACTAGCACATCAATGTCCAAAACATGCTAGTAACCAGCAATGCTGGGATTTTCAGCAAAGAATCTGGGATTTTTCGGTCAGTTGACGGCCATGTATCCACACAAAATGGCATAAACCATTTATGGCAAACAGCCGTGTTAGAAACGCTCAGCTAATGAGTTCCCAGCTAACAGGGAATGTTCTCAGAACATTGGCTAACATTCTCTTTAAGTTCTCTCAAAGTTATCAAAAAACATTCTTGCAGTAATATGAATAGAACGTTTCTTTAACATTATATATTCTAGCAGTAACAATAATACGTCAAAAACGTTCCTAGAACTTTCAAAATGACCAAACGTTTTTGTTACCTAACGGAAACGTTAAGAAAATGCTCTTGCGACCTAAAATTGTCAGCTGGGTTGGCCCAAACAGCACGCAGCACAAGAACAGAGGAAGGACATTAGCTGTCATTTAACACAACCTGCCACAACAAGCCAGTACTTACACAGCTTCATAACACTAGAGTTCTTACCACACTCGCTCTCTATCCTCTGTCAGCTCAAATGACACGTGGTCTAAAATGTCACCTTGCGTGAACTTCCTGTTTTTCGTCCTGTTGAGACGAATGTCAGGGGGAGGGGGGGCAATCACGCCAAAACCAATACAAAACAATGTTGACAAACAACTGAGGAAAAATAAAGAAACAAAAATCTGAAAAATAAGGCTGACACTGTGACAGGAAACAGTATCAAGGGCACCAGCGCAGGTCTGTTTCCGGAGACCTGTAGAGAGAGCATGAGAGAGAGATATTTGGTGTGCTTTTATTCACCGAGTTTTGAGGTTTGTTTTTCTTGAATATAAGTGGCCATGAAATTTGTGAAATGCCAAAGACACTTTACATTTACATTCTTTAGAAGTGGTTAAAGTGTAGTACCAGGATCCAGAATGAACTTACGCTATTTTAAATGTACTTATCATTTGAATTTTGGGCGGGATGAGCTGTTTGAACAACCAATGGCTGATGAGTGTTCAGGAAACCTGAATAAAAGCAGACAAAGTAATTCCATTTGGTGCCATTAGTGGTGCAGAAATGACACACTTAACGGTTAACAGATTTTAATTAGAATATGAATTGATCAATTTAAGAAACGTTACTTCTAAGCTATTAGTGGCTTTTAAAAATGTTACAGAATTCAAATATTCCTAGAACATTTCAAATAATTTTAATGTTTTGGTGACCTATTGCAAATGTTAGTGAATTTTTTTACAACCTAAAATTGTTACCTGGGTCTTCTCCTGCAAATATCCCATGAGGCTCGGCTCCACTTAAGATGTATGTTTTGCTTAATTTAATCTATCAATGACGGCGAGGTGATAGCAATCTGTCAATCATCTGCGCATGTACTGCGACGACGTCCTGTAACGAACACGTGAAGATTTTTGCATGTGGAACGTGTTGTCACTCATGCAGAAAAAGCACAATAGGGTAAACATTTAACACATGCCGTCTGCACCGACAGACACGCGCGCAGCCAACTTTACATTATGTGTACAAAGTTCAAGGATAATTCATCACTCTAATGTGTTTGTGCTGTCAACTGAGAGGTATTGAAAAAGCAAAAACAGAACAAAATATAATTCATATTTACTTGTGATTGGAAGCGCACAGCCGTGAAGCTACATAAGCAGACATGTCACTGCAAGCCAATGCAATCCAGTTTCAGTTCTGTACAACACACGCTTATTAAAACACGCTTCTCTGTATGACACACAACATACATGATGCTGGAGTCTGGCAGGAGATAAACCTTTGATCATTGTTGTGCCAGAAACATCTGTAGGTTTTACAAGATGTGATGTCACTTTACTGTAAATAGTTGAAAGTTTAATGACATCATGGAAATCACAATCCTACCAAATTATAATATATTTTTCCTAATTTCCATTGTGATGTACAGTAAGATTTTTTTTTTACTGTACATCTCCTGGCGATGGTTACAGTGCTGTCAGTGTATTCAGGGTTTCTCAGATCAGTACCTTTTGCTTTGAAGGCAACATACACAATTTAATAGCATGTATTTTCCCATAATACCGTAAACAGACACTACATGTGATAAGTGGGCGAGAGAGATACATAAAGAATGAGAGAGAGTGAGAGAGAGAAACTGTGACTCAGGTACAAGGCTTAATTTTCTGCACTGTTAATGGGACACATTAAACATCTCGTTCAGTTTTTACAGCCTTGAAGAACGCCGGAGAAGAGAGAGAGAGAGAGAGGATAGAGGAGAGAAAGAGAGAGAGACAGAGAGAGAGAAATGGTAAATGTCTGCTGAGTTCAGAGGCAGAGGTTGCACAGAGCAGTAAATTGTTTCAATGGGTCCCGTTTTAAAGCCATGGGGCCAATCGGAACGCACCGTCATTATGATGTCATGTCTGGCTGATGCAAACATGGATCCCTGCTGGAGGCAGGAAATGACTTGTGATGGTGCAAACAAATTGACTATAAATATGATTCATATAAAGCTTTTATCACAGAATCATCTAGAGTACTTATTATTGGATATGCTCGGGCAAAAATAAAACGGCACTGTACTCGAACCCTAACATATTATTTCCACAACATAACTCGTACAGCAGGGCTCTGTATTCTAGGTGAATATTTATTTAAATTAGGGCCACAGTCTAAAATTTAGAGGGCAGAGAGTTAAAATAACAAAAACAATGTAAACATTAATGGAGAACAATAAAAAGGCATTTAAAAACACAACACACACACACACATATAATATAATAATGTAAGTCAACATAACAGGTGGCACCAAACAAAGGCAGCTCTGATTATCATCTCGTAATCGTCTAAACAAACATATATTGATCTTTTACGCTTTACATGTCATTAGTCACTAAGAAAAACAATGTAAAATAAATGTTTGAATTGTTGAAAAACAATTCTAAACATTACAGGTCCAATGTATGTCATTGTGATTTGTGTATTTACTGAAACTGTTTTGTTTTTACAGTGAGATACAGTATAAGACAGTTAATGGCAGGGTAGTGATTTGTTCCAGAAACATTCGTGTTACGCTGGTTTGGAAATCTCAGCAATCACTAAATGGTCTAAATATTTTTATTTAACTTCTGTGGGAGGTGCTGAACTATAAAATATGTTGGTCCAATCATTGCATTTGGTCCTAGTTGCCTGTCAGACTATGTATGTATTCATGTGCTGGAGGAGGCGTGGCTTTGGAGAGCGCTCTGAAGGGAGGGCGGGATCTTATGCTTTTAAAGCTAGCTTGTTATTGCTCCGAAACTGCCTACCCTACCTTTACTGTAAATTCTGTTTATGTATAAAGTGTATCTGGGCTCTGTTGTGCCTAAACCTACAGGATATAGGATACACAGAAAAGGGGCCGATTTAATGTTCAACCATACTGTAAATACAGGTCATTGGTGCATAAATATTTATTTTGTCTTATGCAAAGTGTCCACAGTGTACGTTTTCACAAATGGATGCGTTTTGGGCTCCTTTTGAGGAATAGACTCAGGAGTCACACAGAGATTGTTGTATTTTGACTGGATGTGGGTCATTTGAAGCAGTTTCATACATGCTTTACTGCATATTAAAAGCAGTCCGTGAAAGTAGTATTACACTGTCCCCAGCGCCACTGCCGAGACACAATGATGGATCGTCCATTTTACAGACTCTTGTCTCTGATCTGCTTTTCTAAACTGTATTTTCTGTCCATGTTTACTTTTTGAAACATCCATTTTTACCTGACACTTATTCATCAGCGGAACACAGAAGGTTGCTTCATTCCGCGAACGTTCCCCTGGTGCTAAGAGGGACACGAGTTAAAGATTCTGTCACGATTCTGAGGTTGTAGACCGGA
>JAZGTI010002580.1:0-35564 GCA_036877585.1 Botia kubotai | reverse complement strand
AAAGGGCGAGCTTTCAACAACACTGTACAGCCTACCAAAACCTAGTGTGAGCTGCCTACTCGGGCATTGTGTTTGAACATCAGATTCGGAACGTGAATATAATGCCTAAAAATGATGTTTATAGGTCGGCAGCTCACTAGGTTATGATGCGATACAGTCTACAATGTTACATTTATAACCGCTAAACAGCCTCTGCGTCTTTGGATTTGTATGCATTAAAGACAAGATTTCCAATTACAACCAAGCAAAGACCCATAACATATGCATGTACCATTTTAGGAAATTCAAGACATTTTCCAAGTATAACAACATTCTTATTCCTATTCATTCCTATTACAATCATAATACCCTTTAAATAATAAATTCTTTATTTGCTCTGCACACTACAAATAAAACACCTTTCACAAACATTCTCCAAAGCTTTCATACACTTGCTTTACAAAGACGGGTGTTACAAGTATATGTTTGCTTAATGCAGCAACTGAAAAGCAATGGCCACACAATGCACTATTTATTGCAGAGAGCCAAGGACAAATACTGTCTGCAGTTAAATACATTTTTGAGCCTGATGATCTCCCACTGCCATGTGCTTGCAGTTAACCCAGAGACACCGAAAGCCATTTGTAACGACACTGTATACATCAACTTTAGAGAAAAGCTGAGAATATCATTAAGGATGTATGTAACTGCAATTTGTACATTTTGTAAGTTTGTTCTGAAGACATAATTTTGAACAAGTTTTTATAAACGACATTTGGTTGACATTATCTGATTTACCTCAGGAACCACCTCTTCATTCTGTTGCCCTCAGAAAGACGCCATTGGTCCCTCAAGGTATGCACCTCCAGACAGTTTTGCAACTCCTGAACAGTTTTTACCCATGTGTCATCGTGGAACTTAACTCCAGTTAATAAGAGGTATATTATTCAATTCAAACTTTAGAGGATGTGATATTACTGAGGACTATACACTCGCTATATTCACACCACTACAGTTACTGATGTGCAATATATATATATATATATATATATATATACACAAACATTTATATATACACACAAACAATAGATAAAGGAAATCAGGGTTTGAGGTGGTAGACTGGACTCATTTCCATATCTGCCCTATTCTACCATTTTGCATATACATCTGTTTACGTTTGCACTGTTTACCTTTCACTCCATACCAGTGTTTACATTTACTACTTTGTATGTGTATGTATAGTACTCTGGTATTCTTCTAAACAGACAGATGTTTCATATTAGCTAACGTAAAACTTAGTCTAAGTAAGACTGTGACAGCCAAACTTAAGCATGTTTTACCTGAAGTCATACACTAATTTTTATTTTTTTAAAATTAAATAAAATTGTGGTCAAAAGGGATTTTCAAGAATCAGCAAAACTTTAAGGTTGACCACTGGGTATAGTGACAGTGTGAAATCACCACACTTAACCCCACAAAATGATACCTTGGTGACTTCTCTGTATTCTGTAGGACTATGGACTGTTTGCATGGGGAAGGTAATGTCCATGTAAGCATTCCTTAAACCAAACTGTCAAATTAGATCATCAAAACCCTCCTCAGGCAGACAGACAGCTAAAGAGCTTCCATACAGCAATGGATTTCCTAGGATTAAACTCTGCTGCTGTGCTGTCACTCTCTAACAGTTTAATACCTTAGGCTATGACAATACGTTTTAAACCCACAATCCTATGAGTGAATGAACTGGTGAGATCACAAAGCACTCTGTAATGTAGGCTGCACAAAAAGAATGTG
The DNA here is from genome assembly GCA_036877585.1 of Botia kubotai. Taxonomy (NCBI): domain Eukaryota; kingdom Metazoa; phylum Chordata; class Actinopteri; order Cypriniformes; family Botiidae; genus Botia; species Botia kubotai. The sequence goes on along the minus strand of JAZGTI010002580.1, from coordinate 33,791 downwards.
ATTGTTGCCCAGAAACAGTAGGTTGTAAAATCATGGCTTATGCGTAAGTGTGAGTTTATGGGCCATGGCAATATCAATAGTTAAACAGAGGGAATCACAAGAGGCCTTCGCTGTCTCATGAAAATTGTTGCCATAGATGCTTTTGGGGACCTCGCTCATTGCAAAGGATTACAAGAGGAAGGGGCTGCAGTGAGATTTCAAGGACACTGTCACAAAGAATATTTATTCCCCCTTATAATGCAGAGCTATATTTGGAACAAGACACACAATGCTAAGGAGGTGCCTGTAATTGCAAATGAAACCCACTAACCTTTTAAGGCTGGCATGTGTTTGAGTTGTGGCTGCTTGTTAAACTCAATCAGCCTGGCTGATGGCCTATCCATTAGAAGACAGGCTCTGAAATTGTCACTGTGCATGTAAAAGATATGGAAATGAGTCCAGTCTACCACCGGTTCTCAACCCCCGATTTCCTGTCATATTACAGTCACAAAAAACAATGTATATTTAGCTATTGTTTAAACAAAGTAATGTTACTGTAAAGGTATTGTAAAAAGCCACCTTTAACAGATATAAATATTAAATGATTGATATTTATATATCAATTACACACTCCTGTTTACACACTCCTAACAGACATATTATCATTTGTCGTGTGCCAGAAAACCATACCTCCCGGTTTTGATTTTGTGTCGTGTGCCAGAAAACCATACTTCCTGCCGTGAAGAACTTGAAACCCATGTCTTCTGCCCCACAGACCACAAAACTCTTAAGCAATCAATAGCTGTATGATCTCTGTTCCGTGCTGACAAAATCCCTAACTCTGTCCTTCATGTTTTTTGTTCTACCTTGTTGTACACGTACAATTATAATGGTCCAATGCAGCATGCAAAGCCTAAAATAACCTTAGTTTGAAGAACTAAATGTTTACATCAAAATATGACAAAAGCCCTCACACATTGTCTTTTATATTACATGGATTGTACACATATTACATAGTACAATGATATCACATGAAAATAAATACCAATTTTTTGAACTCATTCAAAGTAACTATTGTTTGAGGCATTTCCTTATGTGAGAGCTCACAAAATGTGCATAGCACAAGCTCAGTTTAGTCACCACTCTTTGACCACATCCTTCTCACTGCAAACCAAAGTCACTTTCAGACATGCAATCAATAACAAGAGAAATGCTATTGTTCTCTTTTATACTTTTTATAAATAAATTTTAAGCATACTTAATATTTAATGTAAATAACACACCTAGACCCCAGACTGCTCAACAGCCCCTCCCCCAAACACACAGACACATACTGCGAACTTAAACAATAGTCCTGGTTCTGTGTGAACAAACACATGCATGAATGCACGCACCTGTAGAGAGCCAACCTGCGGCATACATCCTTTTGAAATGGTCTTTAGAATATGTTTAGCAAAATTAGACTTAAGATTAAACAGCTGGAACATGTTTGAGCTGGTTAAACATGACAGCAAGTCAAATGTATGTAACAACAAAAAAACGAAAACAAGAAATCTTTAAATATTGTAAATCAAACATTTATTGTAAATCAATCTTTTATATTGTTAAAAATTAAAAAATACATTCTAAAAATGATTCTAAAAAGTACATTAAGAACAACAAAATACATCAATACAAATGCTACATTACAAACATCCCAATCTTTACATTTTCTAAAGAACATGGCTGTTAAACAGTCAGAAAGCTCCAGAGAAGTGTCTGAGAATGTGTTGTGCCAGGAGGAGAGGGTGAAACGTGCAGAGGTGTTTTTGTGGGAGGGCGACAGGAAGCAGTGAAGAATAAAGTCTTTAAGAGGAGAAAGAGGGGGAGGAGTGATGTTGTATATTACTTGGGCTCTTCCAAGGCTGGAAAGCTTGGCCTGAAGATGAGTGAGCTCTGACTCCTGTAAACATGAAATGTGGTTGACACACATGGGCTATGTTCTAAACTCTAGTGAGCTGGTTACCTAGAGAGCATTTTAATATACTGTATTTTAATATGATCATTTCTGGTATGCAAAAAAGGCCAAAATCTGTTTTTCTTGGTATTAGCAGAAGGTATACCTTGATAAGCAGGGTCTCATTAGCACTTTGTAGAAGCTATTTTGTGCTGTGAAGCTCAGTGTGTAGGCAAACAGAGGTAGCTCTGGTCTCTTGGAGCTGATCTCGGGCCTGCTGAAGCAGCTGGGTCAGCTGCTCCTGACAGTTATGCTGGCTGCTGGAGATCTGACTCAAGACCTTCAGCAGCTGCTCACATGTCTGCTGCAGCACTGAAATCTATGCAACAGAAAGAAGGTCATGCTAAATAAAACAGACTCGTAGCATCTATAGCTGGAAACAGGAGTTTGTCTTATTGGAGTGAAGACAAACTTCCTGTTTCAGTGTAAGAGCAAAAGCATACATCTTTGTGGTGTTCCTCTCTCTGTTGCTCAAGTTCCTGCTGTAGGGTAGTAACGGTAGCCTGAAGTCTGACTCAGACTGTGTAGATCGCTTCTCCATCACAGCCTCACATAGCTGATGAACTTCACTCTCTTATAGAAACAACTGTCATGTTAAAGTCTATTAGGAAGTTTTATTGTAAAATCTTAGATGTTTTTGGTGATTTTTAATCCTTAAAGAAATAGAAGTTCTAAGTTTTTTTAGTGATTTAAAACTGAATACTTAATTACGTATATAGTCACTGCCAATAGCCATTACATTAATGCATATGGCAGATGCTCCCAAACACTCTACCAGTTGTGCATCATTATTCAGCACAACAAGAGTGGACTGCAACACCTTCTGATATACTACATGTATTTTGTGCAGTGCCTGTACATGTTCTATTAATAGTTTAGATGTTAAGGACTATATTCTCTATTAGATCATTGCTGTTGATATATTGTGTATTTTAGCACGAAAAATCCAATATATATATATATAACATAAACTAACCAAAAGATCAGATGTCAAAATAAAGACATTCAAAATCTGTGGATTGTTGGTCTATTAATACTCATTTGACTTGTAAAATTTGACTAAACAATCTGATTACTTCCTTTTAGCATCATGAGGGCCTGCGGATTTAAAACACAGACTCTACTGTATGAGAATAGCAGCTCTAATTACATTTGTCTTAGGTTGTTATGCTAAACTGAAGAATCTGAAAAGTTGGACTTTCACGTCACTAATCTGGTCATCAAAAACGTAATATTCTGAACAATTTTTTTGTTTTATTGTGTCTCCAAGCCACAATATTACACCTATCAATATGTGCATCTGATAATCCTGATGTTCTACACAATGCACAGCTGTGTTTTCATGAGGTTTGAGTTACTGTTGATGAGTTTGAGATATGTGTGTCTCATCTTCTGACATGCTTGCTAGGAGATGTCTAGCCTCTGTATGTTCCTTTATGTCTTCTGAAGCTGCTCACGACACACACACAGCCTCTGCCCATGTTCCGGCATACAAAATGACATTCATATAAACAATTGACATACAGGCCTCAAAATGATGGCAACTATAATAAAATAAAAGGAAATAATAAGCTTGTGCTAACAAAGTCGACTTACACGACACGGTACTGTTTTTAATTCCTGTATAGATCAACTGATAAAGGGCTCTTGTTGTAACTTCTCTTTTTCATGTTCAAGGTTTTCCCAGTATGAATTAATACAGCAAGGCTGCACACAATGAGATGGCTCATATCCTCAGGAAACTTAATTTTGTGTGTTAAAGTTGGAGTAACCTGTAAGGAAACAGCACTGACATGCAAAAAGAGCATGTAAACATCTGTCTCCACACTTTAATGACAATATATGAAAGCCACTTTCTCATCTGCCTTTACTTAGTGTGGTCAGGGGACCACACTACAAGATGCTCTATGTTATAGCCTACGCATTGGGCCCAGGAGAGAGGTGACTCACCCCTTAACATTTTGCGCTGGGCCCCATGAATTTTAGTGATGGCCCTAACTGTAAGCAAGCTATTTATATGTTGATTTTTCAGAAAAGTGATAACATTGTGGCTTTTAGTGTTTTGCTCTATTTTAGCATCCTATCAAGCCTGACACTGCAATATCAGTTTAACCGAAGGTGTGGCTTGGCGGTGTTTGAGGAACTTGCCTAACAACAAACATATTTAGCAACCATGTTAACAAACTAATAACACAAATGTCACAAACCACTGCTGATGTCACAAGCTGACGCAGAGTACACTATGTTTCATTACATTCATTACAACAGTGTTCAGCTGTGTGTGTAACGGCCAAATACAGTCCAAAAACACATTAGTTAAAGAGACAACCACGGATGTTGTAGGTAGAATCTGATTCTTTTCTTAAAATCAAAAGGTAATGTCATTGTTGATGTCTGTTATCTGTATATTCTAGGTTGTGTGTTCAAAGCCAGTTGAACATTTTCATTTAGTCACTGTGTTAGAGTTTTTGAATAAACAAACATTAATAAATTTTCAACATTAATATGTGATGACATTGTCTGTTATTGACACTGTCTGTTTTGTTTATTTGACTGTCAGCCAGATTCTAAAATAAAAGTCATCATCATCATCATCTTCAGCACATAAATAATGCTGATTATTAAAATAAAACAATATTCATAAAAATTACAAACATCTTATATTTACAATTAAAACAACAGATTGAGACAATAATTATATAAGAACAAAAAAATAATAGCATACAAATTATTTTCCATAAAAAATGGAAATAACAGCGTCTGCAGAGACAGATACACTATTCGTGTTCATCATAAAGAATCATTTTTGTGCATCCTTTGGCTAAATACAAAAAACATTATGTAGATTGACATGGTCATACGCCTAGTTTAACCACTGATAACAACCTACCTGGTTATCTCAAAAATGACAACACAGCTTGTGTTCAAAGATGTTCAGAGATCCCGCATTAGCCATTACAAAGGTACATGTGCAACAAAAAGCACTGCTTAATTTATTTCCTCAGCTAACACGTTATAAACACAAGAATGGACGAGGGAAGGCTCAGACGTGCTCTGCTTTTATTTTACAGCAGTCAGGTCCAAGGGAAGAGGGGCTCACCTGAGCTCTAAGGCCGGTTTATTGATCATGCTCTGCCACACCTCTTAGCTCCTGCAGGTAGTCCAACTTGTCTGCCAGCTCTCCGCGCACCTCCTACAGCTGACACTCCAGCAACCGTGCCTGCTGCAGCGAGTTCAGCCTGTCCATCTTGCTGCGGTGGAGCTTCTTCTCAAGGTCCATAAATTAGAGCACAATAAAAAACTATTATTAACTAATATTATTAATTAAAACTATTATTAAACTATTATTTCTCTCATCACATTAAGATTACGGCAGATAAACAGAATAGAATGTAATAGTCTTGTTTAGAGGGCATAAAGTTGGTAGTTTTTGGACGCCCCCTTGTGGACTTCTAATCTGCAGCATTTAGGTCAGCGTTTCCTAAATTACAGTTCTAAATGAAACATCTGATCACTGTTGTGCATCACATTACATGACAAAGTTTCATTTTTTCCTCATTTTTCACTGACCCTTTAGTAATTTAGTAATTGCCACAGACCCTAATTTATTTCCTTCACTAGAGTGAAAAATAGGTAAATAAATAGCTCTAATCTTCAGGCCAAACTGATCAGCTCCACGATAAATCACAAAATTCTGTTTAATTTAAACAGAAAAAAGGTTATGCATATTTATTTTTATGCTGAATGCAGGCTGCTGTACCTGCATACCCATCTCACTCTTCTTCTCCAGCAGGAGAAGAAGAGTCTTTGGTCTCCTCCATCTGACTAAGCTAAGAGGCTTTAGCGCTGCCGTCTCTCCTCAAACGAAGCAGCTCTAGCTCCATGTCTGACAACTTCCCTCTACACTTATCTCTGAGCTCAGCTGCCTTAAATACACACACAGGCTAATGAGAGTCTCTCACACGCTTCTATTATTTGAAGATGAAGAAGTTTTATATAAAAATCTTGCCTATTTGTGGCATTTTGATGAACAGCCAATAACGGAAGAGCTGTTTTCCTCTTTCTAAACACAAGCATGTACGAAAGCACATAATATATAGAGAATGAGTACAGCAGGAGTGGCTACATAAACAGTCATAAGACCATCTCAAGGGACACCCTTAGGACAAAACACATGTCCCATGACCTCTTGCTGCCATGTGGTCCCAAGAGAAGGTTGTGTTTTTACAGTGGAGCTCTATACCTTAAAGGTACTGTATATATAAGGCGGGACCCTGGATTCTGGATAAAAACTGTATGTAGAGGGGATAGTCCAATAACAGTCATGAGACTTGAATTACATCAAAATGATGTATGGATCCATGTATGGAGGTATGGAAACCTCCTTAGTAGTCTGAGCAGAGAATTACTTGCTAAATATTTTGGGATTTACTGTGAATTTGTTTATTTCACTAAAATTTGAGCTTGTTTTGAGCTGGAGCAGAACCCTTAGGTCCAGCTGTATATATCTCCACAACCATGAATGATTCCATTATTTATTGATTAACTGTTAGAAGGGGACATTTTACAATAACACTGAGCTAGTTAATGACGAGGAAATCCGCAAAATTGATCAGCCTCAAAAGTAGATCAGGTTATGTGGTGATTCAGCAGTAATATCAGCAGTGGTGTCTACATGATGTGGTGTGTGTACCTGGCTCTGCAGCTGACTCTGGCTCTCCTCCAGCTTTAAAATGCGTGACATGCGGTACTACAGAATGGTATTCTGGCTCTTGATAGGGTTCTGCAGTTGCAGGTTCTCCTCACTGAAGCTTTGATAAGCTAAACATTTTCCTCCTCAGCTCCTCCTGCAGCTGAGAGCTAATAAAAATACTTGATTTAATCATATTTAACAAACATGAATTTCTTCTTTACCTCCCGCTGTCATAATGTTTCATCACCTCTTCTCCATCTGCAAAAGATAACAACTAAGTTCAGGAGGACAGTTCTGTCTGCAGGCTCATCACCTAGATGAGGGTCAAAAGCAGGAACTTTCCCTTTACTGAAAACATAATGGTGCTAGCAACAGAAGGGGTAAGGGTTTCAATTCCAGGAAATTATTCATAGAGCAATTTGTACACTTACCACCTCTATTTTGTCCTTCAGTTCCCTGCATTTCTCTGATAGTTGGCCGATACTTCTTCTGTTTTTTTTATTCTCTTCGAGTTCCAGTAAACAGGTTGGAAGCTATTCACATCAGTGAATAGACTAATCACTTTGTGAAAAGATGCTACAAATTTAGTCATTTTAAATGGTAATAATTACAAAAAGTTGGTGGGACTGGATAAAGGTGTTTGTTTTTAATTGTCTTATTAAATTATATAAATATATTATGATTTTTTTACCAGATGTTGTGATGCAGACGCTCCCTTCTCTCTCCAACTCCGCCCACTTCCTCTCCACCTCCTCTTTCTCCCTGTCACACACATTTTGTCACACTGACCTTCAGTTGATTCTCACTCTTCATCACATTAATTCAGAATGTAGGATTAAAACGTTGGATTGTAAAAACAAATCTTGGTTTAACAGTCTGAATATCTGAAGTAATTCCAATTTAAAGTGATCACTCCTTCCAGATCAAATTAGTTCATTAAGTTTCAATGAGCTTAATTTATCTGATTTCCCAGACATGTTCTTTCGGCTAGCTCAGCTTTAGCTACTTTCAGCTCATGAGCTTCACCAGTCTGTTACTCTGCATTAATGTCAGTTCACTTTCTATCAGCTTCTGCTATGGCTGCTTCATATTTCTGTCTGAAAATCAAGCAATTCTTTCAAAGGTAACAACACATACTGCAAAGCTTTCAATTGAGCATCCAGCTCTGTATCTAGACTGAGAAACTGCCCCTTCATGAGAGACACACTGGAGGTCCTGGCTCCCACAGTAGATCTTGAACTACATTGATATATTAAACAAAATAACAAAGCTTCACTACTCTAGTAATAATGAATGATCATACATTAGACTGAATGATTTGGCATCATTTTCTGGTATCAACAGGTTGTCGATGACTATTGTTCACTATATTTATCCGATTTATGCTTCTTTCCAGTCTACTATATTTCTTTGGTACTGAACAACATGCTGCCTAACTGTACTGCCTAACAACATGCTGCCTAACTGTACTGCCTAACAACATGCTTAAAACATAAGTTTTATACAGAGAACAAGTGTATTTCCTGTAGGTTTAACCTAGCATGCACGATTCTAAAATCCGAACAAATGCGCTGCCATTGTCAAGCCAAATGATAGAGGCAAAACATCCTCAACAGTCGTGATGTACTGCTGACACCAAAGGGCCACAAAAGCCAGCAGGAATACCAAGTTTCATAAACCACATAAGGTATTAAAGTTCATCTTTCTGAAAAGTTGTTTTTTGAATGACTAAAGGGAAACCTTTTTTTTATTATTTAAGGTAGAAATATAACATTTTGAGTTACCAAACGTACTTACAAAACATTTTACTTCCTGCAGCAACTTGGTCTGGTTTCAAAATGACAAGTTATTTACAAAGACACAGTTAGAGGTGAGATGTAAAGATCTTTATTCTTTGGCTAAAGGAGCCTGCTCAAAGCCAGTAAATTTCAAAGCAAGCTTTACAAACACTTGTACACCAAATGAAAAGTTTCGTTCCACATAACATAACATAACAAGAGCTTAATATTTATAAGAATTCACATCAAAATAAAGAGGTAATAATGTTGAAGTCCAAAATTTGCCTTTATACCAATATCACAATCAACTTCTGCAGGTAGTTAAATAGTAGTTTATAGAGTTGATTATAGAGTTGAGTACAGGGAATTTTCAGGTCAAAATACAAAGTTGACCACGTTGCCACGTCTATTGACCTTGAGCTTTGAGAATTAAATTAAGGATTTTATAAAGTACAAAACTGATAGTTGAACGTCTTATTTCTTTCACAACCCATTCTATTAAATCTTACAGTGAATTTGAAAAGTATCCTGAGTGCTCTTGTGAATTTACAGTTTCATTAGTGTACACTGTTGTGGGAAAGCAATAAATAGCACCACAATTAAAAAGCCTGAGTCAATTATAACAAAAATATTGCTGCCACTTTCTAATTTAAAGATGAAGCTGAGGATGCAATACACTGAATTAGCTGCATAGTTTAAAAAAAACAGATTAATGGAGGAAATTACTAAACGGCTCTTAGAAAAATAACAACTATGACTAAAAAGGCCGAAATTAACAGGTGATAAAGAGAGGGGAGTATGAAGACCTAATGCTGCTGTGTTCTGTAAAATCTTTCTAACATATACACAAAATATGAACTTTCAGAAGATATCAAAAGTTTCAAAACAAAAAAAACAAAAAAATAAACTCCTTTAAAATAGCCAACTCTGAATGTGTGTAATATCTTGGAAAATATCTAATGATATACCTAATAATAAAATTAATGCTGTCAACACAGGTACTTTTTTAAAACTGTGGCGGGAGAAGAGTTTTCCATGAACAAAATTTATATACTAGATCATCTAAACTGAGATGAGACAATACTGATATATATAGGATGACAGCATAATGTGCAATCAACTGAAATGTAAATAAAAGTGCCCTACTGACAATAGATCTCTTTCCTTGGCAATTTGATCTAAGACAATATTTAACTGAATAAGGAGAAAAAAATAGACTCCAGCAGCATATATAGTATGTTTCACAACCCTTTAAGGCACCTGCACATCAGAGGGAAAAAGCAAGGACTCTGGTTATCTTAACACAGTAGTCAACTTTCTATGTCTTCAATCTGAAACTCTGAGCACCTCCAATGTGTCAAAGTGAAGGCAGTCCATTTAAGAAAGAACACTAAGAGGTCCACTTTTTCTCCTATCTCCTCCATCTCTGCAGCAGTCCTGAGGCCACTGAATTATAGTGGCCATGTACATTCTGTAACAATCACTGCTCTTATCTCCATATGAGTTACTTATGTCACAAAACAAAGTACATTACTGAGACCAAACCAGAACTCTAACACCTTTACCAGAGATACATTGTATGTGACCACACCCGTAACAAGCTCAGGAAGCTGTGACCCCCTCCCATTCCACCAAGTACTGCACTTTGCCGTCTTGAGTGACGCGTCGGGCCAGCACGCGATACTTCTCTCCGCAGGCCAGGCGACCTGCAGCTCCAAAGTAAGTGGTGATGGAGCTCTTGAGGTGGCTGAGCTGGGTGTCAGGGTCCATGTCCTGCATGATTTCCATGTCTCCATAAAGACAAGAGGGAACTGGGTTTGGATCAGGGACATTGTTGCTGGGTTGTGGCTCTGGTGGGTTGCAGGCTGGAGGGATCTCAGGATTGGTGGGTTGCAGTGCTCGTCGCGGCCGCCCCCTGCGCCTCTTAATTGGGGGCTGTGTGGCAGTGGGCCAGAGGCATCCAGTCCGTGGTACACTCGGACTGCCCAAGCTGAGAGATGAATGAAGTATACATGTCATGCTAAATCACTGTATTGATAACATGTTATGATAACATTACATCCAAGTGCAGCACAAACATGAATTTTAGACTGCAATCATGGAACAATACCTGGACTGCCTTGAAATGATTGTTGAGGTAGTTTCACTGATGCTGGTGCCACCAACAGATTCAACATCTGAGGTACTGGTTGAAGGCAATGACTTTTCACTTTTGGCAGCAGAAAAATAGAAATAATAAAATTGAAAAATGCCCCTTTATAATTTAGCTTTTCAAACACCACAAAATATGACTCTGTTTATCTCTGTCTTACTTTTGTGTAACCGTCAGGTATGCTGAGCTGTTGTCAGTGGCTGTAAACATCCCCCCATTCTTGATTTTTAATATAAATAATAAACAATGTTATTACAATGTCCAACACAATTTAAACTATTTGAAAACAAATAGTTGTTTGAAGTAATTACAACATTTCAATTTTTTTTTACCTGTGCCAAAATTTCACTTGACCTTCTCAATTTGGCAAGTGTCTCTAAGGAGCGTGTGCGATGTTTCCTCTTTATTTTCTTCACTACTCCATTACTGACAGTGCTAAAACAGTTACATGGTTGTAAAATAAAGCTATAAAGGCATAATTAAATTAAAGTTTTTAAAAGATGCATAAAATATATGATCTACTGAGACACTGAGAAGAAGTGATTACTGACCCAGAAGAATGAGGGGGTTTGGTGGCTTTCCTGCCTTTGATCTTAATCTCATGAGATGCCTTCTCCTGCTCTCTGTCTGATGGGAGCTCAGAGCTCTGGGGAGCTGGTGGGAAACGAATCCGTAACCCAAACAGGTGCTTCTTCTTCTTTATCTCTTTCCCTGACATGAACCTAGAAACAATCAGAGGGACATTTTTTTTTAAACCTATTGACATAATAGAGCATCAGTATGTATGATGTAGTACACATCTCCTATGACGAATACATAAATATACACTCACATGTTGAGGTTGCTGTTAAGTGCTTCCAGAATGCATTCATATCGTTCTGCTCTTGGGGTGTCTGCGAGCTGGAGGTACAAAGAAATAAGTGAGCCAGTGCCAATAACATTAGTTGATTCATTAAAGCAATTAGAAAGTCCACAGGAAAGATTGGTACCTCGCCAAGCTGTAGCCTGTCCCAGTTATCACTGATGTAAGCCATTAGTTCCAGCTCTGAGTCGAAGTATTTTTTTTTATGAATTACACTCAGATTATACAGGCTCAGGTGTGCAACATCAACCCTGTGAATAAACAGGCAACACACATGATGGAACACACAACACTTCCATTTAACGAAAAACAAGTAATGAATATTTACACTATTTATATATAATATTAGGTATTAAATTTAATTTAATTTAATTAGGTATTCAATTTACACTATTTATATATAATAAAGTTCTTTATAAGAGAGCATTCTGGGTACAAACCAGACCAGGGTACAAAGCACACACAATCTTCACATCTCTTGCAATGCATTCACAGCAGACAAATACAATGTAAGTTTAGGTGATAAATCCAAAGGGAAACTTCAATAATATGCTGAAATTGATGCCTCCCCTGCTAAGTTGTTAACTAGCTACAGTGGTAAACAGCTTCTGCTTTAGTACTCTCAGCCACCAGTAAACTCACCATCTCAAAGGCAGCCGTTTGAGGTACTCTGGTCCACTGTTACAAACTGAACAAATAAATAGATAGAACCTGAGAATAAAACCAGGAAGAATGAAATTTCACTCACTGATTTGACTCCAATGACTTTGAACTTTAAGTAGCTGGTTTGATAGCAGTACTCTACCTGTCTCCATAGAGCATTGGCTTCTGAAAACACTGGATGCAGGCTTCATGAAACCACTGTTTACACTTATTACACTGCAGCATTTTCAGATACCAGCTGTAGGGGAAGAGACAGTCATTGGAATTCTGCGGCATTTTTCTGTACCCACAATACTTTGCACTTTATGATTCATTGCTCAACTTCAGTTGCGACTCTCCAAAACACCTCAATAGGTCCAGACTGAAGGAGGGCATATTTTGGAAACTTTGCATGATTTAGTTGTTTTTGGCTTTTTTCAATCACTTAAAATTCATAAAAAGACGACATAGCCAGCATGAATTTACGATGTTGGCAACAGTATGCTACAACAGTATTTTTTATTCATGGTCCACTCACTCTCCAGGCCCTCCGCAGTAGCAGTAGCATTGCTGGATGTTGGTCTTGTGGCCCTGGTCCCACACTAAATCTTCTAGGGCGTATGGCAGAGACTGCTTCATTTCCTGTAGGGCTTTGGCATTAGGGCCTTTCTTCAGTGCACCACCTCTCTATGATTTCAGAGACACATAAACAACATTCCATGATAGATAACCATGGCTCTAATCTGTACTTATATGGAGCCACTCAATTAAAAAAACTGAGCGGATTTAGGGGTTGTTCTAAATTAACTTTACATTTGTTTTCATACCACCAGCTCTTAGATTTATACTTGACTGGATCTGACTCTAACATATGCAAGTGACTTGTTATTTTTTAATATTGCTGAAAACAAAGCAGACTGTTATCCAAGGTAATGTAGCTTGGTGCCTCCTACAGTCCATTTAACTTGTAAAAAAACAACATGTCTGTAGGAGTATTTGATATGCAGCATTCTGTTATCTGGCACAATAAAAACACACCATATAACCGGAACAGAGAGACAGTGAAAATAAGCTATAATGTTTACAGAATAAGTGCATAATAGCCAGGGGTATCCAGCAGCCTACTTAAGTTGAAGTAAATGTGGCATCAACAAACCTTTGTTGTAGTGGCGAACACACACTGTCTACAGAGCCATTTGTCATCAGATGCAATGACCCTTGAGTCAATTATGGGAGCGTGGCACAGCTGATGGTATCCTGTAGGAGAGCTATTGTCAGTAACACAATCTCTAACGTGATATCTAACCGCATAAGCAAGCACATGAATTTGTTCTTTGCTTGATTCACAGGCAAAACAAACAGAGTAGTGACAACGTACCTTGTCCACATTTGTCACAGATGACGATTTCGTTGGGAGGCTCTGAGCTTTCATTCTGGCATATAGAGCACAGCATTTCCCCTCCACTGTCCCCTGAAACAGAGGGAACAAACAGATAAACAAATGGACAAGTGTGAGTCAGTGAGGCCATTACTGCTGGAACACAGTGACTGTGGATAGACACAGTCTATGTGGTAGACTGTGGAAAGACTGAATTTCGGAAAGAACTATAAATGGGGGTAATGCTCCAGAATATTTCTGCAAAAATAACGTAATCCCTAATCAATGAAAACTGCAGTTACGACCAGCGTATGAAAGCCATTGAAGGTCACAGGGGAAAGAAAAGTGTAACTCTGTTACCACCATCGTTGTTTGGAACACCTCTGTGAAATACCATCTCATTGTAACATCCACTTGTCTTAAACCAAACTGACGACATAACTGACCATATTTATTACATCATAAAAAATAGAATGATACTAGGCTACATGTATAAGACGCCTTTGTTGCATTGTTACCAAGAGATATACCAACACATTCCATAAGTACCTTCCCTATTCTCGTCTCCTGGCACGATGTGGAACTTACAGTTTGTGTAAGCTTGGAGACTCTGTGGTCTGTCAACTGTCAGGGACAAATTAAGAGATAACTTAGGCCGAATAAAGAGATAGGGAAGAGAAACCAACAGGCTGCAAACAGCAAAACTTCAAGATAAGATAGCAAGAAAGAACAAAAACATATAGAAGAACTGACCCATCTTCTGTTACAACTTTCAGCAGAAAGAAGGAATATCAAAGATATTGATATAAAAATCTTATTCTATTGCAGAGGAGAACCGGAATTAGTATAAGGGTAGACTGTGTGAAGACAAGAGCCCATAAATCTAACTCGAGTGTTCAAGAGAAGACTTCCTTCTAATCTTGAATCTCACCATAGAGATGCCATCAAGACTCATCAGACAGGGAACAGAGTATCATCAGCATTCTTTAATCACAATGAATGCAAATCTATTTGCATTTACCTGTCTGAATGTCCTTCCACAGAACCCAGGATTTAGACTGATCTTCAAAGATCACAAAGCACCGATGCTTATGTTTATCTATCTGTAGGAAGCACAAATCAAATCAAGAGCAGTTCAGATTACAGTTAAGTTAAAAACAGAAAATGAATTTATTTGCTCATATAAAGTAGAATACTTTGTTCTGATTTGTCAGCCGCAGCATTCCACACTCAAAAATGTTATTTAATGACTTTAAAAATAATGTATAATTGAACAGCATTACTTTTTTGCAACACTCGCATCACTTTGCAGACCGTCTCTTCTCACATAAAGTACTTATAACTCAAATCAATATTTAATGTCCAGCTGGTCATTAATACAATCAGGGCCAACACTGCCAACAAAGGAACCAACAAAAAAAACTTTTTAAATATAGATAATTCTGACTCTTAAATAACTGCATTTAAAAATATAGCTTAAACATTATGGTGATGTCCAGTTTTACTATGGTGTGGTTCACACTAATGTAAACAGTCAATGACAAACCATGTTTGGGTAGAGAAAACAGAAGTCTACTGCTGGGAAGCAAAAAGGAAAACATTAAGATGAAGTCTGTGCATCACTTTCTGGTATGCGCATGACTCACTATCACTTTCTACCGTTGCCTCTGCTTTTTCCAAAAAAGAAAGCTCATTAAAACATGCATGTACTCAAGGGTTCTCAGAATTTGCACAGCCATTTGGAATAATCTCTAAAGAGCAAGAAGCAAAAATCTGTTTATTTTTTAAATAAATTGATTTACTACTATATGTTTATTATTAACATGTATTTTTATAAATGTTTATATATGTTGTCTGTGTTTAAAATGTATAGGCATACAACTGTAAATAATTTAACACTAATATACCGTTGTTGTTGCTGTTTTGTTTTTAACCATAATATTGGGCACCACAAAATTTCACTTAGGTCACCTGATCTAGGTTAATTTTGTGATAATGCCCACCTGACTGTATGTTATCTCTTAATTGTTACTTACCTTGGCAATAGTCCCCAGGTAAAAGAGCCCATCTGACCATCGAGCCAGGACATCCTGCCCTTCTTCAAACTTGCTGGCGAGCTTGCCTGTGTCGGTCAGCCCATCTTTTAAAGGAAATTGTGACAAGGGCACTGGAGACTTGTGTTGGCGATTTGGAGGAGTCTTTTGATGGGCGGCCAGATTATCTGCACTTCCTGAGTCTCTGTCACAACAACCAAACCAACTTTTCGTTACACTGACAACTGTCACCGAACAACATCATCAACCTAACGCTAACTTGCAATTTTGCATTTGTAAAGAAAAATTTGTGCACGCTCAAACTGATAAAAATAAATGCTGAAAGATTAGTAAGAGATTGCCACTGAGCAGGTATTACAGGTATTTGTAAAATTGTACAATCTAAGGACAAATGTACTGACTGACCAGTAAAGCGTCCATACAGAATGACAGTGAACGCAAAAGCCCCTTTTGTTAGCAGCATAGCTGGAGAGAGCTAACATGTTTTCATTGAAAACAATGTGCGATCAAATAAACGCCTCCCATTCAAAAACAACGCCAACAGAGTGCGTTTATTGAATTCAGAAAATGCATGTTTCGCATGAATCCCATTACTAATGTTTCCATGCTGGTAACTGGTGAACTGAAATACCCCCATACACCCCCTTAAAACACTGATGTGTTGATTCCTTTCTGGATCTCTCTTACCTCCTCATTCGGCCACTTTCCCGGGTCACAATGTCTCACAAACACAAAGAGCTGCAACAGAAACTGGAAACGGGAGTTACGTTCCGTTAAACCTCTACGAAACGAAGTGGTGTTTCTTTAGCGGGATAATTTAAAAGCACGGAGTATTTCTACACTATGAGAAACGGCTGATTTTGATTACTCGCTCTCGCCATGTTGGTTTCCCGCTGAGTGGCGGGTGCATTGTGGGAAGCGCTCGCGCTCCGCACGGACTCACTTTCCCTCACAAATTTGAAAAAGCGTTAGTGGGAGGATGTTTACCTCACTTACCTCGTCACTTTACACTTTACGCCCCCTCCCATCACATTCCGCCCCATTATCATCACTTTATACGACTATATTACAGTCACAATGTTTTGTTTATGTTAAACAACTCATTTTTATTATGTAAAGGCACATATGTTAAGTTACTCACAACCTGACATTTCTTTTGAAAATGCAAAATAAAATAAAGCACACAGCAACATAAGTTAAAGACTGATAAAATATATACTTCTGCCAGGCAATATAGTTAATCAGAAATAGCAACACAGATACGCCGTGGCTACATGCACTAAAATTGCAAAATATTTTTTATGAATTCACACAGTGGGAAATAAACAATAATATATCCGAGTGTTTTAAAAACGTGTTAAACAATTGTTAATATGAACTCATGCATAAAGCATCTCAGTACTATATCGTTGTGAGGATGTGTTGTTACAAGCCCCATCATCCAAAGAAAAAAATGATGATTTATATTAACAAGTGGGTCCAACATTTAATGAGAAATAGAAAAAATGCAAAATAGATTCTAAGATAAATAGATAGAAGACTATTGAAATTATTTGTTAAGTGATATCAGGGGACATTTATAAAACAAAATCTCTAAAAATTCAGAGCCCACACTTACGCCCTGCCTAACCTTTTGAAAGATTTGGTTAGAAAACTTTGATAACAAATACCAAGTGACACAACACACATTTTTAAAAACAGCTTTTTGCTTTTTTTGTGCTTTTTTTACCTATTTTTGCTTCTTTTTAAAAACTAATGCTTGCTTCTCTACATATATACATTTGAATTAACCCAATGTAATATGTTATGTAATTAACAGAATTAATTTCAAAGCACATTCAAGAGAACTGAATAGGCAATAGGTTAGGCCTAATGAAAGTCGTTCAAAATGAGAAAGTCATAAAAAATGTAAAAATAAAATAATAATAAATAGATAAATGAACAAAAATCAAGCCACATATTTTCTAAAAGATATCTGGAACTACATGTTGTACAGCTTTCAGGCACAAATCTGGACCTGTACGATAGACAGAGAGTCACATACAATATTGCAGACATAAATTGCTTGTATTTGTATTCATAAATTGCTTGTATTTGTAATTAAATCTTTGTATTTGTAAATGATACCTGACAATATTTCTATACAGTTATTATGCCTAATGTTCAATAGATGGCGCCAGTAAACATGACGCACAGATTAAGGAAAAAGTCACTACATGTAGTCGGCAGAATAGTATACGCCTGCGCCCTTGTCATGCTGCTGTCTTGCGGCTTTAAAAAAGCTACACATGAAAGTGTTAGCCGCTGGATGCCAACCAAGGCGAATCGAATAACGTTCATTCTCAGCAGATATATAAATATACATAGTAGCCTTGGGGAAGTCTAAGATGTACGAAGGATATCGGCTGACAGTGAGTGCAGTACACGTAAAGCATAGGACGAGCCAGTTCTCTTAAAGTTCGCTGGACAATATTGAATTTTCTTATTCAGCATATGGAGACGCTCCGCAGTAGATAACCAATCCTTGACATGATACATTTCTGCCATGGCGAAGGGTCTGTTTTCACGGGCTTGGATGGTAAATACTTATCACTTACAGGTAATTATTTTTGCAAATTAATTTTTACGCTTTTGGATGGTCAAAGCGGTCTCCGCTTTTAAACGTTTGCGGTTCAACTCGTGGGTGGCGATAATGAATTTTAGTAGCAATTTATCTGACCTTTTAAACCAGGTTTCTGTCCTAAGCTTTTTTTTTGGTTTGAAATGTTGTTAAAACCTGGCGCGTTCATTGCATGTTGATCACTACTTGTTTTGTCACCATAACAATAGCTTACGATCACGAAATAGCAGCGCTTTTTAAATGTATAATATTTAAGAGACCACTTTGAAATGCCACTTTTTCTTTAGTGTTTGCTTCTCACGTTACACGGACGTGTTTATTTATCCGAGCAGACAGTCCAGTTGCCATGGGCTGTTTATCCTCCCCTGCTGTGAAAATAATTTCCCTATACTGGATAAAGTTAAACTGGGTCTGTGGTGCCATGGAAGCCAACACAACTCCACAACACGACTAAGAAGCTTGAAAGAAAAGCAAAGCTTACTGCTGAACAACAGACTGTACATTGTGTGTTACTAAAAAGGTTGCAAAGCATTCTTTGTGGTTTATGCGTAAACCAGGTGTATAGATACGAATTATTTGTAATATAAAATATACAAATGTAAATGTTAAAACATTTGTTCAAATAACCAAGGGCACATTCATTGAAGAATTTCTGGAATGTCACCCTAACTTTATGTGAAAGTATAGCAATGAATTAAAACAACATATGATCCACTATACACAACATATGATTTTTTCACTCATATATGTAACTAATGGGTTAAATATGAACTGCAAGATTGGCATTTTAATATTATTAGACATACATTAGGGTATAATGGAAATAGGGAATTATTTACCCTTGTACAGATCTAAGACTTGTCTTCTGCAAATGCTGTTGTGAGTATTTGCCTAGAATTTGTTTTAAAGGATTCTTAAAAACATGCGCCAGCTTTTGAGTTTGATAAGAAGGCTGTTTTTTCTCTCTTGAGCACAACCTTCCAGAGCATTATATTTTTTAGTCCTTGTATTTGTCTTCAGCTTTGGTTTTGCTCTTTGGAATGCTTTCATTGTGTTCTTTAAAGTACAACCTCCTTTTCCTGTTGGTTCAGTTCAGTTGTTTTCTAAAACTGAGTTCTATATGATCAAGTTTTACTTCTTAAACAGGCCTGGGCTTTGAAGCTTAGCCCTTTCTCCTGCATTGATATGAATGGCTTTTTCTCGAAACCTGTGACACTTGGCAGCCATGTGCTGTATCAAAAATGTAAAAATTGAGGTGTGTGGAGGTGAGTAAATCACATCACAAGTAATAAGAAACGTGATGGATTGACTTGAGCCCAATACTAACAGTGCCAGAGCTGGTGCTTCCAAACAGGAATGCTGACTCTAGTCTAGAAAGCACCAGGCCGTCTCAGCAGAATGTTTCTGTCAGGGTCCTGGATTCCTGTCAAGTCTGGAGATCGTGTTTTGCCAGGATCCTGACACAGTCGGTGTTCTTTGTCAGAGCGTGGGGCTAGATTCCAACTAGTCCTGTCCGTTCCTGGTTTCCGTTCCGAGAGTCGGAGTGTAGGCCCGCGCTCTGGGTGTCTGTTCTATGTGGAGGCACATGGTTTTGGCTGTTTACATCTGCCATGTGTTCTCCGGTCTCGCGTCATTACCCCGCCCCCTTGTTTCCTCGTTCAGTTTGATTTCACTCACCTGTTTGTCATTGTTCCCTGTTGTATTTAATGACCGCGTGTCTGCTGTCCTGTGCTGATCTGTTCCACCCATGCTCGATTTCCCATGCTCTATCCCTGATCATTCTCTGTGATTTACCTGTGTATGTATTCCAAGTTCCGTCTGCGTTTTCTGTAATCTTGTTCATCGTTGTTTGGTCGTGTCTCTTGTCTTGTCCTTATACTGAAGGAATATGTTGTGTTTCAACCCTGTCTGGTTTGGGGTTTGATGTAACACATTTACACATCTCACAACCACAGCAGCTTCTGCCAAAGCAAATAACACTAGGAAAATATAACACAATAGGAAACAGCATTTGCAACTCATTATAATTCTGGAATGTGTATTTTCTAAGTGAAATAGAATATTCAGTGAGAAAAAAATGTAGGGCAGAAATTGATTGGATTGTGAAAAGTGGGCATTCCAAACATTCCAGAATGTTTGCACTTAGTTGTGAATGACTGTTCTCCACCTGAAACACTGTCAGCTGTCACTGTTTGACTGGGTTGGAGCCTGATGGCCAAATTTACCCTTAAGAGCATTTTGACGAATGACAATGGTAATGTGATTAGCATTCTTCTTCCTAATGTTGATTTTTCTTGCTAATGTTATTTGCTATTATTGCCATAACATTTATCACATTAAGGTTAGCTAGCATTAAATTACTGTTTAAAATATATATAAACATATAAACATATTTTTACAAAGACTGCATTACTTACAACAGTAGCAAAAAAAAAGCTTGCATGGCCGGCATCTTTTTGTAATAATAACATGGACCGAAAACTCTTACACAATAAGTCCAGCAGTGTGCATTAGGGAAGTATGCAACCACAGTGTGCAACTGAACAAGCACACTTGTACTTTGGGACGTTCAATCTATAATTCTATCTTTTTAGATATGTTTTGGGTGGGACCCATTTGTGTGGCAAATGTGGCCATCATAAAGAGAGCCTGTTTGAATGATGCCATGCATTAAAATGACAAATTCATTGGTAATTTGGTCATTAAAACATGTCTCATATGAGTTACACTACTTAGCATTGTGTCTGATAGATTGGCTCAGAATAAGGATGTCAGGTTGATTTGTAAGTAAACCAAGGCTACATTATGTCTGAAATAACTTCTGCTAAGATAATTATTCAAGGCTAAGGCTGTTTGTATAAGCCAAAGCAGTTAATTAAGCAGAATCAACAGCCAGTAAGGGTTTTACATTTTACAGGGTTTGCTAAGGTTATTTCAGAAAACTTTATTGATAGTAATTCTGAAGGTCCTTCTTTTCATGAAGGAAGTGAAAGGGAATGTTTCTAATATGGTCATACAGGTTGGAAAGTAGGTGGAAAGCAGTTCTCCAGGTTGGAAGAGGTTTTCATATTTTCAAGCTGTATTTATTAAGATGGCATACTATTGACTCTGTAAATAGGCTGAAGAAATGTCAGCGCCCTTGTATAAACACACAAAAAACTAGAATGTCACACGCAGCCTCTATTTTCTGGATCACGAGAGAAGACAAATCTGATTTTGGATTTCAAAGACTGATGCCTATGTGGGGCGACAAACATGAATTTCTTTAGGAAACAAGAATTTCTTTAGGAAACCAGTATTTACCTAACAACCACAGACTCCATGGCTATAAAATACTGTGTGTACTTTCCACTTATAAAGACTTACTGGAATGTTGCTGTTATATTTCCGCAGCAGTTCATTTCAACTTCGTGTAGTGCTTCTGATATTGTATTACATTAGTTACATTTATAGAATTATATAATTACACACACATTTGTTAAATTTGTATAAATATATATATATTTATTCAAACTTGTTTAAATAATAAATTGTATAATATATAATTGTACAAGTAGTTTTTCAAACACTCCACCTGACTGACATTGGTTGAACAAAGAGGTAGCCCTACTCCAAATGTATGCCATTAGTTGAACCTGTGCTGCTGTGACAGGGCGCTCAAACAAACACAGTAATCTTGGAAGTACTGCAAATGACTTTGTAGTTGTGTAGTGTAGTTGTCTCTGCTCATTAGAAGAAATAAATTCATGTTGAATACAGAATTCAGAGTTTGGTCATTTACTACACAGTGAAAACAAAAATTGAGCCTGCATTAAACAGTTTACAGTTGACTGGTTTTAATAAACAAACAGCTTCACCGTTTGTGTTGTTGTTTAGCCTATAAATATGTGTTAATGCTGCTAATAATTATCCGGTGTGCAGATTTGGACAAAATATGTACAGTGTTGTATTATCATAAGTGGTTGTAGTATAAAGCTCATGAAGATAATGAATCAACAGAAATTACCTTTAATCCATAAAACATAGAGGAAACAGGGAAACACACACCTTAACACTGACTTATAAAATAAACACTGACAGGATAAATGAACATAGGAACACAAGCATAATATATACAAGACCAAACAAGGAACTAATAAGTAACTAAATGAGACTAACAAGGTTACACAAGATAGAAGCTAAAACACAAAGAAACAGGGCATACATGTAATTTGTGGCGTGGATTTTGTTGTACCTCAGAATACAGCCTTTCAGCTGCCGTTTTATTTTAACATTTATTTGCCCACAGTGACCTGGCCAATGGCTGTGATGACCTTACAGTTTTTCCCCATCTGACAATCACTGCAGCCTGTTTCAGAATGTCTGTGAAACTCCTCTATCTGTCATTTATTTCTAGTGCTGAAAAATCAGGAACATAGAAACATAAGATGGAGCTTGATTTTCTAATTCTAGTTCCAGCTTAGCATGTTGGTATGAGAGTGCCATGAATGTAATGTATAAAAATACCCCAAAAGACATGTTTACGGCATACATCATACATGATGTGTTACATCATAAGTTCTTTATACATAAATATCAGTGCTCATCATAGTATAAACTTGGTTCAAAGTATCACTTTCTTACCTTAGAGTTTTCAGGTTGTTTGCAGTTACAAAACTGCATTTCTGACATCAGATTGTGGGTGGTTGCATTTCATGACCCACTGGCTGATAGTTAGCAATTAAGTGGTTAGCTGACTGATGATGGTTGTGTTTCTCGATGGGAATGTATTGCAAGAACCGGATGTTTCTTTTGTTGCTTATAGCAGTATTTGCAGTAGAATAACATTAGATTTTTTTTAAGATTTGTATTTTAAAATATGACACAAAATGTAATACTTAAATATTTGTACCTACATGTAATGCTCATAATTGAGTTTTCTTTGAGTAGTATCTAGGTTAAAGTTGACAGACCTGGGCTGATGTTTAATGTTTGTTTGCTCTCTCTTAGACTCGGCTGTTATACATTCGAGTGAAGTATTTCTTTCTCATGTGGCTTGTGGTGTTTGTGGGCAGTTGGGTTGTTTATGTGCAATACTCCACTTACACTGATCTGTGCAGAGGACAAGAATGCAAGAACATTATTGTGAGTATTTTTATGTCAGTTCATTTATGGTTGTAGCATTTCTTTATTGTGCAGCATAATATATAACGTAAAAGTGCAACGGTATTATAAAAAAATCTATGATTTTTACATCTTCGGGGTGTTTGAAACAGTGTGCTCTTTTTACTTTAAAAAAGGGTTCTTTTATTCTGTAAACCACAGAAATAGGCATTTTTAAAAAGCTATTTGTGGCTTGGTAGCTATCGCAATATAATGACAGTCTATAATGACCATACATGTAAATTTCATGAAAAGAAAAGGTTATAAAAGTTGTCTATATGGTTTGTGTGCCATATTCAAAGTTCTTTGAAACGTAATAAAACGCAATAAATGCAATAAAAGCTTTGTGTGAGGAAAAATGACTTTTTAATATGTATTCCTTTAAGACTCAGAAATCAGATTGACAAAAAATCACCCATATGCAGCCAAACCCCTTACCGCCACCTGATGTTTCTCCTGTATTTGAACACAAGCCAGTACACAACAGCTGTGTGGTTTATTTAAACGTTTAAGATGGGCTTAGACTTTAAAAATAAAATGTAAATTTAAAAAAAAATAAAATAAAATCCTGACTGATTATGAAATCTGGCACACACAAGAAGAATCTTGGCAGTTTTTCTTCTCAAAAATCTTAAACATTTTCCTAAACACTAAGATATTAAGATTATAGTGACAGAGGAAGTGTCTCGTGATCTCACAGGGACACAGATATAATCAAAATTGAGATTGTGACAAATTATTATTACTATTATTATTTCTATTATTATTAAATGTTTACATTTACAACAGTCCCACAATCAGTATGTTTACAACTGATGCGATTTCTCCTTGTCTTTGATGAAATGGTCAGGTTTTAATGTACAGCCTGTCATGTTGACCACAAATCCAGCAATCCATTCCTCCATAGCCACTGTTTATTAGACTCCTAAATCAGTTTGTTTCATGATCACTATTTCATAAGTTCTGTCAATCACCTCCGTCTCTCATTGACTGTTGTGAAAGCACTAATGCCATAATCCTGAAAATCCTAAAAAACATGTTTAATATGATCAGATTTGATCTGTAAACACATCACCAGATCATCTGGGGTTGAGATCCTGGACCTGTTTTTTTTCTAAGATTCTTTCTAAGAATTATCCTGAGAATCCTGTAGCCTGAGCAAGGCTTTACTTTCACCCAGTTGGTTGAATGTCAGTCACATGCTCATTGAAATGGCCTTTCCCATCCAACAGTGTGACAAATACAGTAAAGGTATTATTGATGGCTCTGCCTGTAGCAGCCTGTGTGAAGAAAGCTCGCTGTATTTTGGAAGGTGCCTCTCCACCAAGCCAAACAATCAGGTATGGCTCTACCACACAAACACTCACCACAGACCCTAAAACTGCATATATCTGTGTGCTGTCATATGAACAACGGTCCTCCATTGTTCTGCTTGATTTATCAGGTATATACAAGCAGCTGGGGTGACCAGGATGGGGTAATTAAATGCCATCTGGGTGACGTTCTGCACTATGAACTCAGAGAGGAGCTGAGGCCAAAGAAAGAGATAGCACTCTATGACAAACCCACTCGTGGAACCTCTGTAGAGAAGTTCAGAGAGATGGTTGCCAGTCATTTGAAGGTATCACACTTATCTCAGATTCTTTAATTGGTTTTTAAAATGAGCCTCCAGATGGTAAGCCAAGTTATGCATTAAAGGGTTCCTATCACATTTACRCATTTGGCAGACGCTTTTATCCAAAGCGACTTACATTGCATTATACTATACATTGTTTTTGAGTATGTGCAATCCCTGGGATCGAACCCATGACCTTGGCGTTGTTAACGTCATGCTCTAACCACTGAGCAACAGGACAACTGAGCTACAGGCACTAAGAATTTAGCTAATCAGAAACTGCAAACATGGCCAAACAATTTGTGCTGATTTTTTTTTGCAATGGGCATTCCCACAGCGTGCAGTGTTAGGTTGTGAAGGACGTAACACGCTGCTATAATCTGACAGCCATTACTGATACGGTACAGCATCACTCTACCACTGTGCTCCAGACATCAGTCAGCCTTTATAAGTGCACTAGACTAGGCTCTTCTTCATCATTTGATTAAATAAAACTGTTGCTTTATCAATACTTATTAAGACTTCCTATCCAGTCAGAAAACTAGCTAATCAGAAATTGTCTTTGTTGGATGGGGTTTAGGGCACCTTTTATTTCAAAATGCAAAATGCTTATAATGCTGCAGTGGCATGCTATAAAACTCCAAGGGAATAAAGCTATAAAAAGCAACTATTTGATTATTTTACCTGTAAATGTCTGTTATCATATTATATACCAGTTATCATAAATTATTCTTAAAAATGGATACTATTTTAGATGAAGTAGTCTTTGATATTTACTTTTATCCAGAAATAAGTGATGTAAATTTAATATGTAATATCATAAAATCACAAAGTGAATTTATGAAATCATTTAACAATAGATCATCTGCTCACCCATCATTGTTTTTCTGTAGGCAAAGGTTGGAGAGCAAGCCAACCTCTCTAGTCTGGTAACCCTGATTCTTTCAGTGGCAGACAGCAATAAAGATGGCCATATCTCTCTCCCAGAGGCCAAGTCTACTTGGGCTTTATTGCAGCTCAACGAGGTTCTCCTCGCAATGGTGCTTCAAGACCGGGAACACACACCTAGACTTCTGGGTTTCTGTGGGGACCTGTATGTTGTGGAGCGGGTGCCCTATGCTCCACTGTATGGACTCAGCCTTCCATGGCCCACGGAACTATGGATCCCTCTGGGTGTGCGGCAAAGCATGGACCAGTGGTTCACACCTTCCTGGCCTCGGAAAGCCAAAATCTTCATTGGCTTGCTGGAACTTATAGAAGACATCTTCCACGGTACCTTTGGGAGCTTCTTGATGTGTGACATGAGAGCCAGTACTTTTGGTTACACTGATCAGCATGA
The DNA here is from genome assembly GCA_036877585.1 of Botia kubotai. Lineage (NCBI taxonomy): Eukaryota > Metazoa > Chordata > Actinopteri > Cypriniformes > Botiidae > Botia > Botia kubotai. Next base: position 7,541 of record JAZGTI010002580.1, on the reverse strand, counting down.
CCTCAGGTTGGTAGACGGGCAACGTGTGGTAGCCGAGGTGGCCTTCAAACAGGCCATGATTCACCAGCGCTGCGAGGAGGACGAGGACTGTGTATATGGCGTGGACTGTAGGACTTCATGCGACCGTGCGGAACACCGTTGCATGGCCGAGGTGGCTCAGCCTAACTTGGCCAAGGCCTGTGGAGCACTTAAAGGTTACCTCCTGGGAGGAGTTCCCTTTCATCTACAGGAAGAGCTGGAGAAGCAGTTATATGCCTGCATGGCTCTGAAGGGTTCAGCGGAGCAGATGGAAATTGAACACTCGCTCATCCTAAACAACCTCAAAACATTGCTATGGAAACAGATCTCACACACAAATGACTCCTGAAGAGAATAAGCTACATGGATGACAATGGCAACTTGAATGTCATTCTGAAGCACTTCAGGCCGTACCATTAGGAATGTGGTTAGAGAATACAATGCTGGTAGGAAGAGTAGGATTGCCTTCATTTTGATAGGCTCAAGAGGAGACTGGTGGGAAGGTCACTGCTGCTTCAATCCTCACAGGTTTTTTCCATGATAGAGGTAGAATCAAAACACTGTCAAATTATTCTCAGGCTCAACATTTAGAGTAACATTCACACTTCTATTTTGTGTCCTTGTATCCACACTTTGTTATACACTTGATCAAAGATCATACTTATTTTACACTTACAGCAAATAATATCTTTGCATCCACTGTTGGATGTTACCAGCTTAAAGCTAAGCAAAGCACTCACCACTATCTAGTTGGGTTCATTTTATATTACAACACAGCAAAAGATGAATCAGATGCCTTGATATGCATGTTTCTAGTGAGCGTGTTTCAATTGTCTTTTTATGAAAATTTCTCATTCCTTGTACACTGACTATTAAGGAAGCCTAATTATTTTAAAACAAAATGACATATAGAGCAGAACAAGACTGTATTGCACACTTACTGTCCAGACGTTTACAAGAATAAGATGAATCAGTTTGATGAATGAGGGACTTGTCAATTATGGAAGTCCCATAACATTGTCAGTCGGTTTTTTTAGAATGATTCAATTCAGTATTTTGGTTTGTTGGGTTCAAAGTCTGTACTCGTAAACAAGCTTACATGGTATCTGAATTTACTTTCTGTTCTAATTTTGGGGAAAGAATCAGAAGAATTTATTTAAACAGGGCAAAATCCAAAGTGTATGTATGTTTTTGGTGATTATAGCAAGCATTTCTCAGTTCTCAGTATAATGTTTTAGATTGTAGATTGTCATTTCACTTTATGTATTCATGAAACACATTGCCGCTGATCAAGAGTTAAATCATAACATTTATACGATTTGATTGATTTGATTTGCACGTTTAAAACATTTTGAATAATTGACTATATTAAAGTCCGTCACTGTTAAATCTACTGACATGAAAGAGTTGCTTTGTGTACTAATGACCACAAACACTTTATTCTTTCCAAATGATTTATTTGGAAAAGGTGCATACTTTCTTTGGAGCAGTTGACAGTTCATCTTTTCATTGGTCAGCAGCAGCCTCCTGGGCGCGGAGGAAGCTGGCCTTCTTTTGGGCCACACGGTCCTTCCTCTGAGCCAGAGTGAGCTTGGCTCGGTTCCACCTACAACACAACATTCATTACTGCTGAGAAAAGAACAAGATCCCATATGCTTAAAATAATGTAGACAGCTAATACAAGAGGAAGTATACAATATACTGAAGCAAATACACATTATCTGGTAAATTAAAACATTAGTGTATGTACAAATATAACAGTATTTAAGTAAATACCAATACAAACATCTGATATCTAAAAATAGATGCTAATCTTGATGCTTCATCTTTGCATTTGGGACTTTATGGACAATTATCTAAAATAAATAATATTAATATATTATCTAAAAAATACATTTTAGAAGCAACATGTCACAAAACCTCAACAGATTTCACCATATATCTAATATCATCAAATATCACAATTATAAAGGCAAGACATTGGTTACATGGCTACAAGAACTCAATGTCCAGTCAAAAAAGCATGTAATCAAAAGAACAAAGAAAAAGTTAAAGAAATGCCAAAGCTTGAGAACACACCTCTTCTTCTTGACCTCTTTCTTGGGCTTCTTCTCATGAACCGGGTTCTCTCGGATGGTAGAATGAGCTTTCTTGTACATGTCCACTATCTGCATAAAACAAATGGGATTACAGCCACGGTACAGATGCGGTAGAGGTAACAAACAGGACAAGCTGTACAATAAATTCAGAAAATACAGGATACTTTTAAACAATACACTCATACAGCAGTGTTCAAACATGGGCTTCTGTACACAAATTGTACTAAATTCCAGGACTGCAAGATATGTTGAAATTATTAAAACATCACAATTGTGCATACCACAATAACTAAATGGTTTGAAAATTGCAAAAAGTTGTGTAGTTTAATCCATTTTTAGGTCGATGCAGACAGACAAATGTTAGTTAATACTTGTTTCTTTTCCTAGAAAGAATGCAAAATAATAAAAAATATGTTCAATTTTTTATATTTTAAATTTTTTAATGTATTCTATAAAGTTAAATTGATTTTACAAACTCAAAGCATTACAGCATCGAATGTCGCATTGTTTAGCAAGTTGTCACATTTTGTTAAATACTCGGCTGCCTTACTAAATTTATAATTTTACCTATCAAAACTTGTAATCAAAGCCATGCATTTATTTATATTAGATCCGTGCAATATACAAGACAGGTATATGGAAATAATGTAAAAGTGGTAAACATCATGATGTAAACATCTCCCATAATGTAAACAGAGAAAAAAATGCAGTTTTGTAAGCAATAATGTCACGTAGCAGCATGTTCACTCACAGAGTCTGCCGTCACGCCGTTCTTGATAAAACGAGAGAATTGCTTTTTATACTGCTCCTCATCCTCCTCCATCAAATAGCTCATGTACTCTGACACATTCTGGCCCATGATGTGCTTCCTGTGGACCTCTGCGTTAAATTCCTTGCTTTCTGAATCAAAGCCCGGAAACCGTTTAGTGCTGAGAAACAAAGTTACATGTTCAATAATCCCATCAAGAGGGTGATAAGGCCAAAGATACATGAGATATAAAGACTTATTCTGACCAGAACATAATATGCAAGCTTTTATAAGCATCACACATTGGATAGAATGTGTGACAATATTTATCACTTGTTTTATCAAAGCTGAAGGTTTTTTTTTTTAGGTAAAAATGTCAGAAGTGTTCTGCCCTCACTGTAAGTGTTTAGCTATTATGCCACCCCATCTGATCCAGCTTCAACAAGACTGTTTACCTGTGCTTTCTCTCACTAAGCACTGAGCTGCTCCTTATTGAGTGCACTGCATCTCAATTCACATCCTTCAATGTTTGCTTTTAGTTTGTTTTTTTTGGTTTAATAAATTTTTAAATTAAGCTTTAATTTACATTTTTGGATCCTTCCTATTTTACTTATTTTCCTATCTTTATTTCTTAATTAAAACTCATTTTAAATGATCACTGTGTGTGAAATATGCTTTATAAATATATCTGCCTTTACTTCACAACATAGAACTTAGAACATACATTTCACCATAACGCTGAAACTTTACAGCAAAGAGACACAGTCATCTGTTCAGTGTCACAAGGATTTTGTGAAAAGATCTCAGGATAGCTATCAAAGCTCTCTTTGACTCTTTAATCTACCCCTGAAGCTTGTCCCACAATATTTCTGTTTATTAGTTATCACAAGTTTGTCTTCATGACTAAGATCTAAGAAAACAGTTTCAAACACAGCTTTTATACAGCTACATACACCAAAAAGCTGTTGCATGCACTGACCTGTGAGGGATTGACAGCCCTCCGTCCACTGCTCCTTTGAGAGCTCCGAACACCTTATTTCCTGTGGTGGTTCTGGCAAGGCCAGCATCCAGGTAGCAGGTAAATGCTCCTGGTTGGCCATCAATACTTTCCACATTAAACTCATCTCCTGTCACTTCAAGTTGGCCTTCATACACCTTATCCAGACCAAACTTATTCAGCAGCTAAAACAGGAAAACAAACAACTAGTCTTAGTATCAACATATACTACGGCTTTGTTTATATACAAATCTGATTTGGATTTTAAATACAATCTGTAGTAAGTGAAGAAATTTTATCCATTTCTGACAGTGTAATCAATATCTGATATGTCTACATTGGTATCAGCCAGGCCCAAAGAGACTGACTTAAACTGCTGAAAGAAGCACAGGAAAACCCAATGTGGACAAAGTGGATGGGATTGTTTCTCTGTTCACATCCATCATGACATCACTGTCCAGTGATGAGACACATTTACATTTAGGCATTTGGCAGACGCTTTTATCCAAAGCGACTTACATTGCATGATACTACACATTGATCACTATACATTGAGTATGTGCAATCCCTGGGATTGAACCCATGACCTTGGCGTTGTTAACGCCATGCTCTAACCACTGAGCTACAGGAAAGCTGTAGACACATTTTAACATTTAAGCATTCTAACATATACACAAACTGTGTCCAAGATAGTTGACTCATTCACTTACTTTTTTTGTCTTTTCACTACAATAGTGTCACATAAACTAAAAGAAAATTCACTGAATGCTCTATGACTTTAAACAAACAAGTATTTAAAATCTGACCAGACTGACATACATTCAAAAATAAAAATCACACTTCAACATTTGAATGCAGTAATAAAACCAAATCAAATATGACAAAAAATTAAATCTGATCTTTGCTGCCAAAAGACAAGTTTAATATGAGACAAGTTTAAATCATTTTAAAATGAGACTACTACACATGAATAAATAAGGACATTTACCCTGCGTGCCAACAGCAAACCAGTGCAGTAAGCAGCGGCATAGTTTGTCAGCCCAACAGTGATGCCATACTTTGGCAACTCGTGAGAGTAAGCAGCGCAGACGATCGCGTCGCCTTCAATTTTGGCATATGCGATCTGTCAGAGAGACAGACAGACATAAGGTTAAAGGGCATGTGACATCATTGACAACAGTCAATAATACAAAATGAATCACATTAGCGTTATGCTGATACATCCCATGACATTAATTAAAAATGATTATAATTATGACAACCATTATAACAGTTCATACCTGGCAAACAATATCCCTGTTGGAGAATCTAACGATCATTCTGTACTTTGGTGTGTTGTATTTGTTCTTGTCTTGGATGACAAGGCGCTTGCGGGCATAGTAGTCAGTTCTTCCCTCTGAAACAGCAAATAATGTTAGACACATTCAGGTCAGTGTCAACACTGAACAAAGCTTTAACTAATAGTAACAATGTAGTAATAAAATAATAGTGACAAAGAAACGTCTGAACATACCTCGCCTCCTCCTAAACTTGACCTGGTATCTCTTGAAATATGCCTTATTCTTAACCACCTTAACGAAGCCCTGTAATAAGCAAATATTATGTAAGTTAACCTGCTAACAAACAACATGTGTATTAGCATTCATTAAACTTCTGTTTATTAAGTCATAAGTATTAGTGAAGTGATTTTAAGTACGTCAATACTGTTCAGGAGACAAAGTCGTATGCGGGAAATCTAAGTAGGGTACACATTCACATTTTCCTTAAGAATTGTTTAATGTTTTGTCCGTGTCAATTAAATGGGCATTTAAGGGAAATAAACGTGCCGTTTTGGTTACGTTCAACCACAGGGTCAGGACTGAACGATAGAATCTAACACAATCCTGTCGCTTCAGGTGACCATCCTTTATTGACAATACACTGAAACAGTGGCTGGTGACGTGTTACGAGTAAAACAGTGTATTTTGGGGATTTACTGACCATTCTGTGATCGTTTGTTCTCCTTTAGGTTGGGAGACTGAAGTCTTCAGACTCCAATATTGCTCCCGCTGCACTGAGAAAAGGAAGTTCATTTTGCGCTGCGAGCGGAAAGTCAAATTGCTCGAAGATCAATGTGTATCCGCCCCTAGTGTAGTGGAAGTGCCACTGCAGGACAATTCGAAGCATGCAAACACTATTCCAATATTTTGGACATTACATTTAATTTTAAAGCACACATAAAATCTTAAATAAATGTTTTTAGATAAACGAATGCTTAAACATGACAGCTTGCCAAAATTCTAATTTCCAATATATCATCCTTTTATTGTATGTATGGTTTGTCTTTAGTTGTGTAAATATGCACTGTTGGAACCCTACAAACGAGCAACAAATTAATATCCTATTCTATTCTGTTTTATTCTATTCTACTTTTTCTAGTTTCGGTTTATATGAGATCAGCCTGTCACCCGTACACACCACAATTTCCACATGATGCAGAATGACTCTGCTTTACTTGCATCTAAACACAAGTGCTTAGACATTTACATGGAACAATGCTACAAAAAATGGCCAATAATGAATTACCAATGTGAATAAAATGTACAAAGAAACATTACAATTGCATTTTCTTTCATGAGAAGTTGTGAGAGGAAGCTTCTCAGTCAGGCCACTTTAAAAACAAGCCCCTTAGTCACTGGCTGAGCTGTTTTTGAAGAACTTTGACCAGCTTGTGAGACTTTGCTATAAAGTAGCATGTGATTGTTTTGCTGTAGTTTTTTCCTCTTATGGAAAAATCAGACATTCAGTATCATCGGAACATGTTTGATAATGTTTAGAGGACAAATGTTAGATCATTGCACCCTCAGGAAAAATATCTCCTTACCATTATCTCCATGATGGTAAGGGGTGAACTAGAGGGGAATTAATATTTGTGTGATTTTTTTGAAGAGGTCCTGCTTCTCTTTTCTGCATAGAGCTGTCTGTAAGTGGTAAGTAGGAATATTTCGCTACCAAAGTGAAAACAAAAAGAGGTCCACCGTTTACAGTGTTGCTACAATTTTTGTACACCTTCACCCCATGGAGATGTTCTGAGAACCTCTGATATCTGATATATGTCTGTTATTAGTATTTATATTTAAAGGTATATTCAGGGTTAAATACTTGTTAAGCTCTGTTACTTAAATATTTGTCACCACTGTTTTATTGATTACTATAGAAAACCATTTTGACTTGTGAGCTTGTTTTACAGTGAAACAGTTTTAAACGGTTAGTATAAGCAATAAAAGCAATAGTTAGAACAAGGTGTGCCATCTAAAATCTTTTCTAGCTTGCTGATGGTGATTTAAAACAAAACGATAATATAATACCAATATATTGTAAGTATGGCATAATTTTGCATTATTATGTATTTAATTCTTGGCTAAACCTAACTGTCTCTGCAGATGCATTGTGGAGGTCAGCAGAAGGGTGGAAATATACAGAATATACCGCAGGTGGAGCTGTTGAGCGCACGATTGGAAGAAGCTTAACTGCCACGGTTAGACTGCTGCAGACAGCTACAGATAGAGTTCACAGCCCTTTCAGAGTTCAGAAGTTTAGATACATTGTAATATTCTAGTCAGAAGATTGATGAAAGCTAAGGTTTGCTTCCTTCCAGTTTTTTGTTCGGTCAAAAGCGAGTATGCGTAAATTGTCTTTT
>JAZGTI010002579.1:0-35568 GCA_036877585.1 Botia kubotai | reverse complement strand
CATTTGAACTGTTGTAATACTAGTGACACACAAAAACTTGCATTAAATCCATTCGGACTTAAGAGGAATCATAAAATTGACATTTTTCTGTTTCTGTAAGTACATTTTTGGCACACTCGACCGATGTGGGTCTTGTAATGGCTGACAGTGATATTTAGAGAACAGGTTGGCCATTGTAATGCTAATATATGGTGCAATTCAATTATAGCAAAAAAGGTGTATTGAGAATTGTTATATTTAAATGAAATCTCTTTGCTAGAATCATGCTCTGCCAGTTAAACTACAGGAAAACGATGATCTGTATTTCTTCATGAAGCCAGAGTAATTATATAGATGTATTATGATTTGTTATATAGATGTATTAGATTGTGCTATTATGTAGCACATGGCTGCACGTTTTATTTTGAAAATTACGAATGTTCAAATATTTATTCCAGTTTTTTAGATGTTGTATTAGCGTTTTTAATTCATTTTTTAATCCTGTAACATTTTTCGAACATTCTAACATTACTGCATGAACGTTTTGTAAACGTTTCCTGTTAGCTTGACAACGTCCTTGAGCTTCGGGGGCCGTAATCACAGTGAACCCCAAAGTCTGTGATGTTTAACACTCCATGCAAACTTTTGATTTTACATTCTCACAGACGGAAACCACCAGCACGCAAATACACGCACGCAGACACGGGCCTCAGACGCGCCCTCCTCCCATTCGCTCGTTTCATCTGTATGGAAGAGCTCTGAAGCCCTGTGTTAAAAATGCAGCACTCCACCGCCTTTTTTTAATGTTTCATTATTCTGTCACAAAGAATGATGCCGGCAATATTTCACACAATGACAGGTTTGGTCTGAGAGATGCATTATTCAGTGCATTCACCCCCACCCCATGTTACCCTCGTCTCCCACCACCCCCACTCGCCCAAGGCAGTCAATACAAATATGTAAGGGAATCCTCACTCCTCGCAGATGGTTGAGGGTCAGAGCAAAACAAAACTCATGATCTCTGACTGTTAAATAGTCTTTTTAGAAGCCCAAAAACCTTAGTGACTAAATTACTGTTTCATTTACCGTATGCGGACTGTTTTGGAAGCAGTTTTCTGCTTGCATGTGGGTATAATGCGTTTTTAAGTGTCGATCAGAGCTCTGCATCACTGAGCGCGCTTTCCGCAGCTCGGAATGGTAAACATTTACATTGCCAAACAGCACTAAGCCTTTGGTGTCGGAGATGCGGAGTGGCATTGAAGAAATAATCGCGAGCAGCTCTAAGTGAGATGTTAGTTTTACTTCAGAGCATTAATTACTGTTAGCTTGTCTTGCTGATTTCGATTTAATGTTGAATCTTTAGTCAGACGAGGGCCTTTCATTGAGCTTCAGTGTATGCTGTGCGTCATGCGTTAGTCAAACAGTCTGTGCAGCTCTGGGTTCTCTCTGCCATGCTGTGAGAAGTTCAAACCTTCCCCAAACCCTCCTCAGGCATTGTTAATAGGCACTCAGTAGTTATGACATTTGCAGCCACGCCACCTTCTCTTAAATGTTAATGTATGAGAATTTATAGTTCTATGTATTCTGAGGTTCACTCTTCATCGGCTGCTCAGGGCTGCTTTGTATCGTTAAATGTAGATTTCACTCCAAAACTGGGCTGTATTTATGAGGATTTATCTCCCCTCGCATAACTAAAATCAACATTTTAAAAATTAAAAAAAAAAAAATTTAAAAATTTGAAAAATGTGCCGCCTTATACTGTGCTGGAATACCTGAGACCTTGTCTATAGCACTTATTCATTGTTGCCCTTATAGTTGTTGAAATTGCTTGCTTGTCCTCATTTGTAAGTCGCTTTGGATAAAAGCGTCAGCTAAATGACTAAATGTAAATGTAATTTTGAAATACCAGGATGGCAGTTTTTAGTTGTTTGTTGCGGTTAAAGGGATAGTTCACCAAACAATAAAAAAATTGGTAAATTCTGTCATCATTTGATGATCCGATCTGATTTTCTTTACTAAACTGGATGTTTGCGCATCATATAAATATATAATGAAAGCAAATGGTGACCAAGTTTTTGGGTGAACTGTTCTTTTAAGCATTGAGTTTCATTGGGAAACATATACACTATACTTCCATCATTGGTTTACTAAAGTAAATGAACTCATTTCTTGGCTTTGATATTATACCCAAAACACAGTGGAAACCCACAACGGCCCAGACTCAGCAGAATTATTTTATCATTTACATGTCCCTGAGATTATGAAAGTGTGGCTAGCTGAGCAGTGAATTATTTAGTATTATGTTGTTGTTTAAGGGTATAAGGTAACATTATTTAGTAACATTTTATTTAGTTCTAGCATTAGTTATTTGGAGAGTGGGCATTGTAATGATTTCATTTATTGAAGGTCATAGGAAAGATATATTAGGAAATTTGAACCTACAGCATTTTAGGTACTTCTGTAGGCCTTTACCACTACACTAGTGCATGAATGACTGACCTCAGAAAGACACCATATAAATATTTCAATTCATCACAAGGAATATTTAAACATTCACTGGTATTTTACCTAGAGAAAGTCTTGGGCTCAGATTTGCTGTGTAAAAATGCAGTTGTAAACAAAGTGGGCAACTTCAGCTGGAGCACGAAGCTGTTTTTATTAATGTGATACATAAGCAATGTGGTCGAGAAAGCTATTATAAATTAATGCATATAGAATTCTTAAATAAACTCAGATTCTGAATGCCCGAGGCAACCATTAGGGCAGTTACACTTTCTGTATTTTTTGTCACGGCTGTCAGTTAGAAATACTCAACTAAATAGCTTTTCCCCTGACTGAGTCTGACCTCCATACAAACACAAACACAGTCGCAGTTTCGAACCCGTCTTTGACACCGTCTCTCTCTTGCCAAGGGATCACTCTTCGCTTTCTACAAAGCTACTATAAAGCCTGAGAGAATTGGGAATTGCAAGCCCCTGAGCCAAAACATCAAAAAGAAGCAGAAGTCAAGGCGAAGTTCATTTACCAGAGAAAGCAAGAAAGCTGAGGAACACCAGGGCTCCATATATTTCTGTATTTTTTTTACTCCAGTAGGACCAAAGGCACTTAAGGTCTCTTCTCTAGTAAATCATAATCAAGGAGGCAGAAAGTGTCATTTCTTGACTTTGCCATTAGCTAAGGGCACTTAAGCACTGTATATTTTCAAAAGTCATTCTCAAAGATCTCAGAGGTGGTAATGCTTCACATTAAGTTTCAGTATTTCTTTTTAAGTAAGCTACCAAAGCTCTGGTAGAGCATCGCGTTAGCGGCGCAAAGGTGCGTGTTCGATTCCCAGGGAACACTGATAAATTGTATAGCTTGAATGCGCTATAAGTCGCTTTGGATAAAAGCGTCTGCCAAATGCGTAAATGTAAATACTCTAAAGACTTTTGACGGCTGTGAGATTAGGTTGTACTAATATTTTAAAAGACAGAATCAGAAAAAAATCGAAGCGTGTTTGCACAAATTTAGAAGTTTGCCCCTCTCCTACATTTAACAATCACTTCAATTCAACTGTACCAGTTCTGGTGGAGCTACTCTGAAACTGTTGCCTCACAAGCTACAAACTGCCTATATTTTCATCTGTACATACCAGTGAATTCATTAGGGTTGCTGTAGAATTTATCTTTAGGGTCAATACATTCATTTAACATGGTGAAGCCATTTTAGTGCTGTCATGATAATTGTCCAGATAATAGCAAAGTAGCGGATGTTATTCTGTCAGGAAACAGTGAAGGTTAAACGCCATAGTGCACTATACATAACGCTCATCCATACCATTTATGGAAAATGGCCATATATCTAATTGACCATGCAGGGTGTTAAAATCCATCATAATTATCTAAGTGCTTACACGGCCAGAATAGCACACTCATGCTCTATAATAAAGCACAAGCCTGTCTTTAGTGATAATTGAACACTCCAGTATGCACTTCAGAAGTACAGTATACATGCTCTTATCAGTTAGTATTTAGTCTTGCTGCTTTAGTTATTAGTCGTAATTTGATATCCTGAGTTTGAAATAACCGTTTAAAGACTAGAGCGTTTAAACTGACTGACCTCACAGAAGCTTCAGTTCCTCATGTTTAAGCATAAATAGAATCCCATGTGACAGACCGTCAAGTTGTATTCAGCAACAAACACAACTGTGCTTAAAGTCACCATTAAATCAACATATACTATTCTTATTTTATCAAATATGCAGTGTTTATCAGAAAAGATTTATCTGTGCACAACATTATTTTTTAAGCCACTTAACCCCCAGATCAACCTGTTGTGAAGTGTCTTGTTCAAGCTAACTGTGATAATGGCTCAGGGCGTGTGGGTTTTGACCTTTAGAGACCCAAGTACTGATGCTGGTTACTTATTTTCCTGTTTGCTCTTTGAAAGCAACTAGTTAATAGACACTAATTTAGTTTTGGCGATTTAAATTGTACATTTTCTGATATTTCAAGTGTCTTTTAAAGAAGGGATGTCATTTCATGATTTTACTTAAAAAATAACATGTTAGCGATTGTTTGTTTTCTTACCAGTTCCTGGTTACCAGTACATACAATATTGCACTCTAGGCTGTGTTACTGTGTGTTATAAATATAGCCATCGCTAAATTGCCTTCAATTCACTTTATTTCTTAATTTACTCATATTTAAAGCAAAATTCAATTATAATGTAACGGTTTTAAGGATCTCTGTGGAAATCCATTGGTAAAGTTTTTGTTTTCTCCATCTATTAAACGTAATGACAAGAAAAAAATCTATTTCACCTTCTAAGATGTCTATATTTAGATTTAAATAGACTTTTTAAGACCTGTTTTCCTCCATTTTCTCATTCTCTCTCTGCAGCAGTGTGTGCAGGTTCCTCTGTCCCCACCATGTGGTGAGAGAGGAAGCTGCCGTGCCGCCTCAGCACACGACATTATGGAACATTCTTCAGTGAGAACAGCTGTACATGGGTGGTTTGGCTTTGCGCTACCTCGCTCTTTTTCTGTTCCTGCCTGAATATTAAGTTTTACGAGGAACAGTGGAGTCGACCTGAGGGCCTGATGTTGATATGTCCAGCTGCTGTGAAGCTGGGATCATACATGTTAGCCATCAATGATTCATATCCTGAGAAAATGTCTCGTGGACTCTGGCTCATGTTTACAGAATTGTGTTTCTTGTGTGCAGTGCAGTGAAAAGAGAACAACAATGTGCCCTTATGGCCTTGTGACAGCACATAAAGATGTGTTGTTCTTGAGATGGTGTCAGAGGACTGCTGAAAGAACCTGGCTGAAATAAGAAAGAGTTTCAGATTTTGTGCACTTTTGGTGATTTATCAACTCAGATAAAGGTTGAGAGTCTCTGAATTTCAGCCTCACTAGCTTTTGCCTGCACATTCGATGGTGCCTCCTACCTCAAAGAGATCTTGGCAGAGATCTTGCAGAGATCCTATGGGACTCAGTATTGATGTGTGAGGCGGATGTCCGGCCCGGTCCTTCAAACCTAGACAGGTGTGCTAGAAATAAGAGAAAAGACCTCCACCAGCAAGCTCTAAGCAAGAAGATGCCCCTGAGGTGTAAATCTCAGCTCGAGTGACTGCTCTCGCCTGAGCCTCACATCATTAGGAGAAAGAGTCAAATAAGAACAAAGACATGGAGAGCCACAAACTCAGCATACAAAACAGAGAGATGCGCTATTTGAACCTTATGCACTGAATGGGCATGTGTGTGCGTGTCTGGATGCATGCCCTTGCTCATTAACTCGCTCGTGTACTGTATAGGGTACAAGTGGAACTATGGTCTGACCTATCATTTCCATGGAAACGGCACATGCCTCAATGCAGTAGTGCCTGTAAGAAAAAGCAACAGAACAATACCTCTATTTTGATGAAGTGATGTTTTCTCCATCACATTGCAGTTGTACCAAAACAATCCAGTGTTTCCAATGTCCTTGGGGTCTTGATTATAAGGATCATCCTGAATGTACATGACGATGATGATTCTTTAGGTTTTTGACGTCAGTTTTGTGATGTTTGTTTGTACTGTAAAATGAGAGAGGTTTAGATGCTCTGCAGAGAGCGCAGCTGTTGGAATATTAATATAAAAATGATGTGGCATTTTCATGTCTGTATTTTGAATATTTTTATTTTTCTCTCTCTTCCAAACAAGATTATCGCATAGAATTAGAAATCAGAATTAGTTTCATACAAATATAAATAAGTATTTCATTACGCAATTTATTTCAAAATATTATACCTAAAAAATATTCATGCTTTTCAGTTCCATCTGAATATAAGAACATTTTTCATCAGCTCCTGCCTTCCTGAATACCAATTTTTAACATAGGATTGAATCTATAGAATTTAGCATTAACTCTGATCACACGTACATGTTTTATAAACGAGGTCCCTGATTTTAAAGTCCTCAATCTGTCTAAGATCCAGCTGAGACACGGGTACACATTCTACTCTCTCTCTCTCTCTCTCTCTCTCTCTCTTACTCTCACATTCTATATCTGGGTTATTTCTGCTGGTTGTATACTCTTATCAAATCACAAATGGACAGCTACAGACTAATGGGAAGGCGCTGGTACACACGTCCAAAAAAAAGAGACGCAAATCAGGAGACTTGTCCTCCTGCTTTCCAGACCTGACTGAAGGGGTTATCTGATCCTCTCCAGCTCGACTAAACACCTGGACTGAGCCTGAGGTCTGAGGTGCGGTGCTGGCATGCTGGGTGGCCTGGATTTTAGAAGCACTCAGGCTTTTAAAGTCAACTTGATATGCCGTGAAATGCCTTTCACAACCCATTTTACTCCTGTAATCAACTGTATTTAATAGTGGAACAGGATATTCCATGAGAAAATGTGTAGGGCGGGACTTGGTTTTGTCAGCTGGAATTTTATTGGCTCATGAAAAGTGAATGGAGCCAGACAATTTTATTGTATTGTGTATATTTCAGAGGCTAAAAGTATTATCTGAGGTCTTTTCTTGCCGATTAATGATGATGAAACATGATGATGGCATGGAGATTAGAATCAGCAGTGAGTTGTGACATCATTTTAGGTCAGTCAGAGAGCAGCATTATATAGCCTATTCCATAAACTGAAAATATATCTTTAAAAAATCCTATAGAATCCTGGAAAGGTTTTGCTGGAGCATCTTAATTGCAGCGTTACTTTACCCAGAAAGACTGAAGAAAATCCAAAGTTATTAGGTCCAATTATACACCACAGTAGTATTGAAGATTGCAATTTCATTGTAATTTATCTATTGCAGTTTTATAGTTCTTTAAAAGGTGTACTTGCACTTAGTATGAGTCTAAACCCAAAGCTTGAGTCATACATCAGGCACAAAGTATTTAACAACACACCTTCATTACAGAGTCATTTCAGATTTTATTTTTTCATTATTTTATAACCCTTTGCAATAAATGATCTGCTTACTTATTAACATTTGTATAGGTGTTGAATTGAGTAAGTGTTAAACTTAGCTTTTCAAAACAATAGGATGTCTGAGCCCCATCAATGGAATATATTGTTCTATATCTTCAAGAAACCTGCACAAATAATATCCCAGCATCCTTTGCAGGTTAGGCTAATGGCAGTAAATAGAAATCATGCCTCTGTGCACCTCAGTTGTCACAGGAAGTAGGAAAGGTGTGTTTTGTCCCCGCCCTCCCCATTCGTTTGCTTCTTTCAAAGAGCAAATTGAATCTGTGGTCTAGTCCAGCCCTACAGCGAAATACCAGTGAGGGATGAAGAGGCAGAAAACCACAGACCTATTTTTTATTTCTGAATAGTGCAAGTCACAAAAAAGAGGAAAAGGGTGTGAATTAATCACAGCCCTCATTTCCATAGGAGCCAGTAAGCATATGTCAAATTGTGTTACGTGTAAGGTGGTGTATAGAAAAGTCTTCTGCAGTGGTTGGGTGTTGGTGGCAAAAATTGTGAATGAAATCCAAAGAAAGTGTTTAGCTTTTCAAGAGCAGTTTGTTAAGACAACCCTCGACAGAATATGTGAGCATTACATGTGAAAGAATACATTGCTTGTATTCTTTCATAGCATGGGAATGCACACTGGAGAGTGCCCTACATGAGACTCTGTGATGCATAAAAATATTGTACAACACAGAATGGAAACCTGCCCAATTGAAATACAATGTATGAGAGAACAGCTAGAGGAGTATATTAGGCCAGGGATCTGGCAACGCAGTATTAAATCAATATCTGGGGCACAATAAAAGAATATTGCGGTTATTTATGTTTTGTGTACAGTTTCCAAAACTGTGGTGTGATATTTTACCCAGTCGATTTTATTTTGTCTGCATTGGATCATTTGCAGAATTATATTCTTAGCTCAGTCTCTGTGGATTTTGAGCGAATATTAACATAATGTGCATTGATAGTACTGTACATACAGTATGTTTCGCTCTCTCACAGGCTTGCTCTGAAAGGTGGTCAATCTCCTTAATCCTAAAAATATTCGTGTGAAAACGTAACTAAAGATACACATTTCTGGCATGAGAACCTCACGACAATATTGACTTCTGTATCTTCTCTTCTCGCCTTTATCAGAATAGTTATTTGAGGTTTCTCTTATTCCGTTTCCTGTCAGGGTGTCACAGAGATACACAGACCTTTTCAGTCGAAGCAGCTCTCACGTCATGCACAGATCCAGCTTCAAATGGCATCTTACAAAAAAGGACTAGAGGGAGGAAAGAGGAAGTGTGAGGAAGGGCATCAAAAGACTGCAGCTGAGCTGTGAGCCGGTGTAGGCATTACTAAACTCTGGCTCCTGAGTGCTGGATGCTCACAGAAACTCGCCTTCTCTCATTCTAACTGTGAAAACTACAAGACCCCTGTTATTATTAAAGTACACTTAAGAGTGTATCCATTATGACAATAATGCACTTTCAGAGTTCATACTTCATATTAAAGAAATATTTTAGTAAAATTGTCCATTTCCCTTGGCACGTTCATTAGTTGGAACTTTCTGGGGATCTCGTGTACTAAAGTTGATATGAGAATCAAGTAAACTTTTTAAGTGCACTCAAATAGTTATGAAATAATGTCCTGGATTCATGTGTCTTAAAAAGATGCTAGGGAGCATTTTAGAATGTTTGACTTGTGCTTTTAAATGACACTAAAGCTGACATGACAGTCTTGTACTTTCTTTTGAAAGTAGGGTAGGCAATTCCAGAGACGCTAGTAACAGCAGTCTAGCTTTGAAACATAATCACGTCCTCTGTTCACTCTCCAAAGCCACGCCTCCTCCAACAATGTGCGGAGGTATGGAAATACATAGTTTGACAGGCAAGTAAGACATTCTATTCCGGCCGAATGCAATAATAGGATGCATTCTGCCTTTAAATATGATTTAGCATATAAGTAAATTACAGTAGACAGTAAATTACAGTTGTAATTAATATACAGTAAAGCATTTACAAAAAATTGTTAATTGACAATGTGCCTTAAAAAGAATGTTCTTAAATTGGCATTAAGGGTAAAAATTGGCATGAAGAACAAGTGTGCGTAAATATACTTTAAACATGTATTTATATAATATACATATTCATAAAATTGTGTTATTAAAGTATACCAAAGCCATTTAAATTTATTTAAATTACATTAACAGCAAATATGGTTTTAAAGGATTTACTTTGGGGGTGTTAAGCATACAATTAATACACTTAAGTGCACTTTTTCTCAAGGGTCCCTTTGGCCAAAATATCCATAACAACTGAGACATTTAAAATATGCGTGAACTGCTCTCTGACAGTGAACAATTTCAGCTTGGCTATACAAAGACAAAATCCCCTGTGAGGGTGTCAGCCTGTCGCCATCTTTAAAAGTTCTCCGACAAGCAAAGCGATGCATTAGTGACCCCTGGCTTAATGTAATTATAATGGGTTCAGTGTGATTACAGCTGTGCACTACTTAAGCCACGTACATTATTCATATGTGTAGAGGGACCTGTCGTTTCTTGAGATTGAAACTGTAAAATAAATGAATTTTAAAAAAGTGGCACAATATCATTTCTTTTCCTTTCCAAATTGATTTGTTTCTCCTCATTGGCCCATTTTGTTTGGTGCATGTTTGTTTGGTGCACGCAAGCGAAACGCAATTGTTTTTTGACATGAAGTGGTAATTGTCTTGGCATCGCCAGAGCCTTAGAGATAGGAAACTCAAGAATAATGCATGGAGGGCCGACGCTATCTTCTTTTCTATTGTTTTTATCAAAGGCATAGGGGACGAATCTACTCCCAGCACGCAAGCTGGGAACAGATTTGATGAGCCATGATTCATTTTCCAGTTGGCTTTTTCCATGTTCACAACCACCCTCAATAGCCTACTACCCACAATGCAACTGGATCTTGATCCTGTAATTTTTCCCCCTTCTAAAGCCGGTGGATGTTATTCATGGACGATGCATTTGCGAAATGGGAGTGCAGTTAATGTGAATTAAACTCAACTTTTCTAATTATTTCGGTCAGTGATTTTACTGACCATTATAAAATTTTTATGTTAGTCAGTGAACTCAAACTGGTGAAAAATGTCCGTTGTTGTCTGGAATTGCGTCGCAGGTGCCACGGCGCGCAGTGCTGATAAATCCAATCAGGTTTCCGTGATTGAGACCTTTGTTTACCTCAGATGACAAATAAATCATTTTTTTACAATTGGATTTTCCAAGATGTTGATTACATGCTTATATTACTGAGCAGAGAACTGTTTAATCACTTAGCAGCTATGTTGAGCATATGTGGGGCTCCATTGATCCTTAGAGTCTTGGTGAATTACCAGGATCCTTGCCAAATTCTAAAGACATTGTTAAGGAGGTAGTGTGAGACAGCAGTGGCTCTTAGTAAATACTAATGCTTCTTGGAGCGAGAGAATAAAATCTCTTTCACTCGCTCTCCTGTCTTTTTCCCTGTCCATCCATTTGCTTCATTTAAAACATAGCTTAACAGTTGTATCTATGCCCAGAACTAATTTCATCCACTCCTGAGCGCTGCGTTTTGACACTTGAGATTACTTATAGCCATTTTCAATTAATTTCGCCATGGCAACAAGAGAAAGAGATGCCAATGAGGTTATTTAGCAGAATCCATACTCATACAACTTTTTATACAACAAGTTTATGTTGTGGTACAAGGTTTTTTTTGGTACAAGAGATACCTGTATAGGGCAGAGACTTTATAACATGTACGTAATGGTGAAAAGTAGCATACTAATGATCACCTACTAATGATGAAGACATCAAAGCAATGGACAGAAAATGAGACTATAACAAGCACGCTCAGCGAAGGACAAAACCAACAGGCAGTAGCACTCAGCATGGTACCAAAAAATAATAGAGAGATGTTACAGCATGGTAGCCAATTTAAAAGATTTAAATAAACATACAGCATTATTACCTCCGAGAGCTCTCGCGAATTGTTAATGCACAGATCCAGTGAAGGAAAATTATGTGCTTGTGTAATGTTCTTAGCGACTTCTAAATAGGGTATAAGTATGTGTGTAAGTAAACGAGGAATAAGGCTGAAAATCTCTTTCCCGGTCGTAAGCTTCCAGTTGAGACAGGTCTCAACCTTTGAGACGTTACTGGGGTTCCCAGCTAACAGGGAACTTTCTCAGAACATTGGCTAACATTCTCTAAAAGTTATCTCAAAGTTATCAAAAAACATTTTTGCAGTAATGTTAGTTAGAATGTTTTTAATTTTGTTGTTTTTTATATATATCAAAAACATTATTCTTAGGTTGTTTTAACATACCACTAACATTCCTACAGTCGGGCAGTGATGTTAATACAATGTCTTAAAACTGGACGTTTGGAACATTTCTAGAACTTTCAAAATAACATTGTTAATGTTTTTGTTTGTTAATAGAAACATTACAGAATCGTTCTTGCAACCTAAAATTGTATGCTGTGTTAGCATCCCTTGAGACTTTCTTTCTGTTAGCCTGCAACAAAACTTTTGGTCAAAACTTTTTTGTAAAACTACAACACTTTGGGCATTTAGTCTTGAGATTTATTGGTTTGCTATGAATTGGTAAGACAGATGTTTTGTCTTTATATCACCAACTGATAAATTGTTTACGAGTGCTCACTTCAAATAAATGAGGTGCATGAACTTCAGACTGGTCTTCAAGAAGCAGTACTCTGTGCTTCTGTGTTTTATAGAGTCTGTTGATCCTTGATCTGTGTTTTTCTTCTCCAGTTCTTTTCGGACAGTTCGTCCTGTTTCAGACGTCACTCAATGATGTGGTAGACATCTACGACGGGCCCACGCAACAGTCTTCACTGCTGTCATCTCTGTCTGGCTCCCACTCAGGTAAGCCACAGACATGAGCCTCACACATCAGCTCGCATTCAAAATGGTCGCCTTGTCACTGAAAATCATTTAAATGTGTTCCGGCCCCTTACGTGCTTAGATGTCCCATTACAGATAATAATAAAATGTACATGGAATGCAAATAAGAAATTGTGTACAGCATACTTTGTCTTTGTATGTACGTCTGCTGCATAGCATCAATGCACTGAAAATCAGTTGAGTCTGTTAACATTAACATGCTCAATAAGGGCCCCACTGGAATCATTGAAGAAGACACTAGGTAGAAGTCTCTGTCATACTAGTGTGAGAGTGATGAGGTGGAGCCCATTTTGAGTCGTTATATCATCATCGGTGTTTCTCACACCTGTTGGACTTACTCTTATAGTAAATGGAGGCAACCTCCAGTGGCTTTTCAACTGAAACAAGGACATTGCCGTTTGATTGAACAGCAGTTCAAAGTACAGAAAGAGATTCCATTCAGATATCTTTTATCCTTGTAATGTTTTGTGCAAATATACTTCTCTATCAGAAGCACATTGCGGTGTATTATCTATCGGGTCTCTCATAGCCAAAAGAAAATCTTTGTGAGTCAAAAGCGATTCAAAAGACAATTTAAGAATTTTTCCTGTCTGTTTTGCAGGAGAGTCGTTACCCTTGAGTACTGGAAATCAAATCACTATCAAGTTTACCACCGTGGGGCCAGAAACTGCCAAAGGCTTTCACTTTGTGTACCAAGGTCAGTTCTGAGCTCTGTCGAGACAGAATGTTTATATTTATGTTATTTATAGTGTGTCAAGGCTGTGGAGAATCTTTTTGGATACTCAGAACTGATTTTTATCTGACTATTTACGATTACTTATTTATTTATTATAGCTTTTAAGAGCTGCTGATTGAATTCCAAATGTATTCTTTTGTTTTTGGTTGCTTAATGTGTTTGCAAATATTAATTGTTGTCATTACTATGCAGGATAAAATGGATTTGTGCTTTATAATAAGAATAAAATATATATTTACAATCAAATATAATTTGTATAAACAACGCACAGTTAGAGATTTATTGTATGGTAAAAAGCGCTATTAGTACATTGACAGCCAAATAGGATATTAAAGGTGTTCCTGTTTTCTTAACTTTTTACATTTTAAATCAAATGCAAAATATTTACAATGTTACACACGTCCACATAATTCCTTTACGGAGGACAAAGCTGATGACATTCAACGTAATCCTGAAAATTGCATGATTTTTTTATGTATTCTAGCTCTGTACAAACACAACAGATCCATGTTTGCATACATTAATATTCAAAGAAGCATAACTTTCCCAAGATCATATGAGTCTTGTTTACCAGCCAAAGCCATGATTCAACACTAGAGAGAGCAGCAGGGGGTTCCAGAGGTAAACCTCATTAATTTTCTCCACAGAAAAATGGTATAAACGTTTCAAGACAGACTTACCACGAGCGCTGAGGTTGTTAAGGATAATCTATGCTTCTGTATGAGCCACAAGTCTGTGTAACTTTATCTTAATTTTTTATTATTGCATTGAATTGCTGAATTCCCAGTGTAGAACACAAAATCTTCAGAAGGAATCCACCAATCCAAGTCCTTGTAAATGGGAGTCATTACAAAAAGAGCTCAGCAGTGCTCTTTTATGTCCAATCCCATAATGCATTGCAAGGGACACAATTAAGTCATTCTACACTCTAAAATAACTTACATTAAAATTCAAATATTCGCCATATCCTTACAAGGCGTGACATGATACGAGATGAAAAGCCAGAAAAAAATCTGGAAATCAGATTTTGGACCATTTGGATTTGGGTTGCCAGGCGAGCTGGCGCAGGAATTGAAACAGAGTGATTGACAAAATGTCCTCTTACAACTGGTTAAAAACGGATGTGATGTTGTGATGAATTTCAGGGCTGATTGGTTTGGTTCATAGCTTAAAATTCCCTGCTGATTTCTTTTAATGCCTATGAAGAAAATAAACTGGAAAAATATCCAAGGCCACTAAAAAACTGTTCTGTCACGGTAACTGTTCTGTTGGGGGAAATGCTCAAGGGGATTTTCTCTGCAAATGTTTCAAATCTTTTTCGAATTTTAAAGAAAAGCTTTATACAACTGCAAATTGTGTATAATTTAAAATTTCTGAAACATAGAAACAGTGTTTTCTGAAGCATTTCAAGTGTCAGGTCCTTCAAACTCAATGAAACCAACTCAGCTGCTCTCAGACTGAACCCGTCATCTGTTCTGTGGCTGTTATGTGACTAGTAACCAATCAGTTGATTCTGTTTCAGTTGAGTTATTTAAAGGTCATATGTTTCCTAGTAACGTTTAAAGACAACATTAACATCTTTACTACTTAATGAAAACATTACGGAAACCGTCTTTTTTGTGTGGTAAGACTCTGTTTTTTTTCTGTCGTCCAATCCTGTCACAGCTGTACCAAGGACCAGCGCCACACAGTGCAGCTCTGTTCCAGAACCTCGTTTCGGCAAACGCATTGGAAACAATTTCGCTGTGGGTGCGTCTGTGATGTTCGAGTGCAACCCGGGCTACACGCTACACGGTTCTACTGCCATTCACTGTGAAACAGTACCTGACGCTCTGGCTCAGTGGAACGATACGTTGCCCACTTGCATCGGTAAGGGAGACACACGATTGATGTGACCTTTTGTCTTCGCGGACAGATGGTGTAACCAAGCATAGTTAGCAGAGTGATACATCACAGTGAAACAAAAGCAAAGCTGAAGTTCTCAGCTGTGCAGAATTTCACAGTCAGAATCTTACGGGTGAGGCGAGTTAATTAGGCGGGTTTTGTGCGTGTTAGCGCACGGCAACCAGATGAGGCTGACGGAGCGGGCCCACAGATGCCCAATCCCATCATGCAAACAGACTCATCTTCATCTGCTCAGTCATGTTTCAAAAAGGGTGCTTATCAGACTACAAGGTCTGATTTTAACAAGCCCCAGTGCTTCTGATGATGGAAGCCTGTTTTTGCCAAGGAGTTAAAAAGAAAATAATAAGCTCATTTTTATCTCATTTTTTGTAATTGTGACTATTTCTAGTAATTGCAACTTAATGACTTTGTGCAATTGTGAGATATAAAGTCCCAATTACCTTTGTTTATTTGATTTACTCAGTGGCAGAAAGCAGCTTTTATACAATACCCTCTCTCTCTCTCTCTCTCTCTCTCTCTCTCGCTCTCTCTCTCATCTCTCTACCAATCTCTCTTT
Organism: Botia kubotai; assembly: GCA_036877585.1. Classification (NCBI taxonomy): domain Eukaryota; kingdom Metazoa; phylum Chordata; class Actinopteri; order Cypriniformes; family Botiidae; genus Botia; species Botia kubotai. The sequence goes on along the minus strand of JAZGTI010002579.1, from coordinate 20,004 downwards.
TATGCCTTGCTATAGATTTTTCCTAAGCGGCTGATGATTGTTTTTGCTGTCATATTTAGGGCCGATGAAAAGAAAACCCTCTTCCTCACACACATGCACTCGCACACACCCGAACACTGTGGAAATATGGAAATACTGTACGGTTCGTGACAGGCGTCTGCTGTATCGTTTCGGGCCTTGTTTTATTTCCCGGCTGTTCTTGGTGTACTTCTGCTGAAGGGTCAGAAAGCTGTGATATTTCCTATAATTACCTGAGCACATGCTGCATTCTATATATCACTGGTTAAAAATGAATGATCCCAAAATTGCAAGAAAGTGAATTTGTTTAATAATTTAAACATCTGACACAGATATATTAAGCCCTGCTCTATATCATGGCTTTCTCTCTCTCTCTCTCTCTCTCTCTCTCTCCCTCTCTGTCTCTCTCTCTCTCTCTCTCTCTCTCTCTCTCACTCTCTCTGTCTCTCTCTCTCTTTGACATCAATCAGTATGTCCCTACCCGTTCGCAGCTGTTTAAACAAAGTGATTGGCTTTGACCTCTAGATTATCCCCTTGTCCTTGATAGATTCTATCTTACCTAAGCATAGGATAACAAAGACAGTTCTGCCCTGCCAGAGTTAGATAGCAGGCTGTGCTTTGTTATTGACAGATCCACTCTGTGGCCTCTGGTGCTGCTCTAGACAATAGTTGGCAGGTCTTCAGCAAATAGGAGAAAATTGCTTAACCAGGCTGCTCCCGTGGGGGAAAGGCAAAATGTTACGAAACGCTCCTTTCTGACGTTTCTGTGCTGCATTGTTCTTTTTAAAGGCTGCATAAATGAAAGAGTGCGTTTAGTGTGTAGATGAAAGACAGCCACTGGGGGTGCGCTTCAGTTTCGCACCCTAGTTCAGTAAGTGCACTACTGCACTACTGCAGCCATTTGTAGGGCTGTTCCATTGTCAGAATCGTTCTATGGTGCTGAAACGTTCACTTCCTAGAAATTCTGATCATGCATCCTAAAAAATCAGTGAGCAAAAGTTATACTGTATGTTCTCAGTACTTCATGGTTTTACTGTAAAATTATTGTGGTTTCTCTGTTAGACATGACCTGAGACTTGTTTGCAAGTTCACAGGGACCATTAAGCAATATGCTGTCATCAAGCTATGGATTCATATGCATATGTCATATATTTTTCATATTATGAGATGTAAATCATGTAATCATACACCTTTTTCATTCCTCTATGCCATCTTACAGGGAACGTTCTCAGAACATTGGCTAACATTCTCTAAAACTTCTCTCAACATTATCAAAAAGCGTTCTTGCAGTAATGTTTGTAGAACGTTTTTAATGTTTTGTATTCTATATCAAAAATGTAATTCTTAAGTAGTTAGTGGAACATTTTAAAAACAAACAGAATTAAAAATAAAGTTGAAATAACCAAGTTTACAACTTATAAACTTGTAACAAGGCAATTATATTGATATAACATGTAAAGAAACTGGATGTTTTGAACATTCTCAGAACTTTCAAAATAACACAGTTTACTTTTTTTACATATTGGAAATGTTAGGGAAACATTCTTACAACCTACAATTGTTAGCTGGGTCTGCACTGTAATAGCGCACCATAACATTTTTCATGTTAATGGTGATTTTGAATTTTGAACGTGAAAACTCAGTTGCAAGCTGATTGCAGGAACATGGCGACACCTACTCAGTATCTGTTTAAAAAAAACACGCACATTCAAATTCACTAAAGCAGTAAAGCATCAAGGCCAATTCGTGAGTAATCACAAAGCCGGGCGAGCTTTGATTATTCATCAGAAGTTGCTTTTGTACAGGGCGTGATAGTTACCAAGCTTTCGGTTGCGTGGCTTGAATTTAAACACTGGTGAACGGTAACACATTCTCCTCTTTTGGTTTATCGTTACAGTGCCTTGTGGAGGGGTGTTGACGATGCGTAAGGGGACAGTATTGTCCCCCGGTTACCCGGAACCCTACGATAACAATCTCAACTGTGTGTGGAAGGTGTCAGTTCCCGAGGGAGCTGGAATCCAAGTGAGTGGAGAAGATCGTTTGAAGTCCTTCAGATGATGCGTTTTCAGATATGAAGCGTCAGTGATGGAAGTCTTGAAACTACAATAAAGGGAATTTTTAATGGCCTGTTAATTATACATGAGCCAATGTTTAATTTAGAAATGATGAGCAGTACAGTCCTACAAACTTGAACGTCTGTCTGTATCTTCACCTTGCTTTTGTTTTTCCTAGTGTAGCAATTGTGTGTTTTGTTGATGTAGCATAAGGAGTGTTTGTCGAATTCTCAGTGGAAACACATGCTGTGGGATGAGATTGAACTCAGTAAATTAGCAGCACTCACTTCCTTTGTTCTTTTGTTCTAGCGCTTCTTAATTATTTGTTATCTTCCTTTGTGAATCAGATACAAGTTGTGAGTTTTGCCACAGAGCATAACTGGGATTCTCTCGATTTCTATGACGGCGCAGACAACAATGCACCCAGACTGGGCAGCTATTCAGGTGAGAGTTGAACTGATGGAATACAGATTTCACACTGTTTGTTGCGCAGTTACACAGTGAGTTTTTGCACTTCGGAGGGAGGGCTAAAATCTCCTACCTTAACATATAGGGAATGTTTTTTCCATATTGTATTTTTGAAGGACCAGAGAGCACGTTTATGAAAACAGCAGTTAAATATGATCTGTGGCTTGTTACATAGGCAGAGGAGGTCTGTAGACATTAATCCCAAAAAATGACATTAATATATTTACTTAATGTGATGAACTACACCTGTGGTTATTCTGCTAGGGAACCCGTGTGAACTTGAGGGAAACTGACTTCTATTAAATCCATTAAAAATGATTGTGGAAGCTGTTGGCTCACAGTAATTTAAACGGCTCATTAAAGTGCGGTTAGCTCCGCTAAACTCTCTGTAATCATTTGTTTGCTGATGACACTTGATTTTATATTTTGTATCAAGACATGCATACCTATTCAGAAGGCTTGTGTGAAACAGGCCTTAATGAATATTAGAGAAATATTACATTAGACGTACAGTAATGGGATGCCACCTTAAAACAAAACAAGCCTCGCTTGTAATCTTTGCAAGAAGTGAATCAAATGAAAACATCAAAAATTCCTGGCCAGAACTTGATCTAATTAATTGGTCGGGCCCTGCAGAAAGTCAAGCGTTTTTTTAATATTTGGAGCCAGGAAAGACTTGAGGATGTTCATCTCACTGTTTTTGGCCAGCTAATTAATTACGGTGTCTGGCACCGCATCTAATGGGCACCGCACCACTCAGCAGTTTATTTGTTTATAAACAGAGCAGCCACAGGAAGTACACTAATGCTAAGAGCTTGTCATCACTGGGCCCGTCTCGATGTAAAGGGACGTTTCTCTCAAACCTGCACCTTAGAGACCTCCCAAGCAAATCACATTTTAGGGGTCTCACCAATCTGACATATTCAGTTCAGCTACTAATGAGTGGGTGAGAATGTGTTAGATGACGGAGTTCCAAAGTGTACAGTGCTGGAGGGCCATAGAAGCACGATTAGAAAACTCTTATAAAAGTGTAGAGTGTCCTGTCAGGACCAGTGGCTTTATCTTGCTTTCAGGGACAGTTGAAGTATTTATGGCTCTGTTGCTGGAGCAGTAATTAAGATTGTTGCTTAAGAAGTAGCTTAGGACAGGAAATGACCTCAGAGCTGAGCTCTACAAGTAGGAAGTGTTTAGGTCGCTCAGTTGTTAAACGTGCTGTGCCCCAATTTGCCTAGTTATACTGTAGCCTAAAAGCATGTACAGTTTTTGCTATGGAAAAGTATGTACATTTCAGTGCGTGACAAAGAAGTATGCAAGTGCTTGGACATACTAATGTTTGCTAAACAGTAGTGGCTGTTGTTGCCTTGACAACATTGTGATCATTAACAATCACACACATCAAAATACACCCCTTAAATTTAAGCATTTTTTCATTTATTATTTGTTATGTGATGTAATTATATAGTTTAATTTATTAATTCAGTGAAGCATGCCTTATTTGGTGTATTAATATAATAGTATAAGTTTTACATAATAGTATAATTGTATTATTTATACTATAATATTTGGTGTAATTTAGTGAAACGTCACCCTCTCGCAAGGAGTTGTGGGTAATATCAGCTGTTAGAGTGTGCATGGATCTGCACTTCAACAGAATTAGTAGATCATACTTTAAGTGTATTTTAAGGATACTAATTTGTATATACTACAGTTTGGGACACATTAAATCTAATTTTGAATACTATTTAGGATGAATAGTATGCAATTTGGGACGCAGGGCCAGTGCTTACAGCAAGCAAACACAACCTGATGAAATGTATACCATGAACAACTACCAAATGCATAAATGTAAATAAAGGTGGATCATATGGGGACGGGTTAACAAGACAAATGTTAACAATATACCAGAACTTAGGGGACAGTTTACGGCATGGATATATTTTCAGCAGACACTTCTGTGTATAATCTAAACTCTTGGCTTGGTAATCCACTTCATACTGTTTCTTATTTCAGTCCCAGCTGATGTGATGTTGGCTGAGCATGAGTATAGAATCACAGTGTTTGAAAATCTGTGACATGCAGTTCATTGCATGCCTAACACAGTTTCTCTTTTATCAGGGACCACCATTCCTCAGCTGCTGAACAGCACGTCCAACAACCTCTACCTGAACTTTGTGTCAGACATCAGCGTGTCTGCTGCAGGCTTTCATCTGGAATACACAGGTACCGCACAGCAGTGCAGTCCAACAAGATTATGCTATTGATTCCACACAAACCAGTGTGTCTTCAACATGCACTGTGTAGTTTTAAAAAACAATACATCCTACTGCACTTACATCCTTATAATACATCCTTATAAGCCCACACCCTTGACTTCTTATGTAATATCTGTCTTTAATTTTTAGATATTTAGTAGGTGTTAAATATGGACGGACGGAAAGATAAATCGATAAATAGATGGATAGATTTTTTAGATACCAGCACGCCAGATCTTCACAAACCTGCTGGTCTTTTCTGATAGATAGATAGATAGATAGATAGATAGATAGATAGATAGATAGATAGATAGATAGATAGATAGATAGATAGATAGATAGATGGATGGATAGGTAGATGGATAGGTAGATGGATAGGTAGATAGATGGATGGGTAGATTGGTGGGTAGATAGGCAGACAGACAGATAAATAGACATGTTGCTCTCCGCATTCACACATCCAACTAACATCTGCGGTGTCTTGATGTTACTGTCACATATTAAATAGCCAGAGGGCTCAATGTATCATCTGCTCGTATTGAATCTGATGACATGAACTCAGCTCAGATATGTTCCATCTTCTCTTTATGGCAAGTAATCAAAGGGAAAAATGAAAATGGAAAAAAGGTAGTCTCAGCCAACCGGCTTAATTTCAGAGCAAAAATCCAGCCAAATGATCTGTCTGGCTGCAAGTGCTGAGTCAGACAGAGACACCTGTTCTTCACAAAATACAGCCAGGTGTCCACATTTACATCCATAAAATAATTAGCCAAAAACAGCCCCTCTAACCAAATGTTTTTATATACCAGCATGCCAGATCCTCACAGATCCTCTTAGGTCGTTTCTGAATTCAACATCGACGTAAACCAGCTTTTACCTACAGTAGTTGTTCGTGTTATCCTACAGTTATATACATCATTATGTGTACACAGCTATTGGCCTGGACACATGTCCAGAGCCTCAGACACCCACCTATGGAATTAAAGTGGGGGATCGATACATGGTCGGAGATGTTGTCATGTTCCAGTGTGAGCAAGGATATTCCTTACAGGTGAGACCAGTTCGTGTAGACGTTTGTGCATGCCATGACATTGTGTGAATAAAATACCAGGCATGAATGAATGCACACATTCATTAGAAATGTTGATCTGATTTGTTTTGTCTAGGGAAATGCCCATATAACATGCATGCCTGGACCGGTGAGGAGGTGGAACTACCCTGTACCGCTTTGCCTGGGTATGGTCTTATGAAATCCGTCTTTAAGAATTGAGAGGGAAAATGTTTTCACAATAAGTGATAAGTGTATTTACATGTATAAGAGGACACTGATATCTATCTATTGAATGTTTCTGTAGCTTAAGTAGTCGAGCATTGTGTTAGCAACACAAAGGTCATGGGTTCGATTCCCAGGAAACGCAATGTATTAATGTGTAGTTAATGCACAGTTAGTTGTTTTAGATAAAAGTGTCTGCCAAATGCATTAATGTAAATGTAATGCAACAATTACAAAAAATGTAGTGCTCTGATGCGTTTTACTTAAAACATTGGTGACATCACGACCTCCAAACAAAACCACAGGTTAAGACATTTACACAACCACACACATTGTCAGGTTATTAAACATAATCAGTGTAAAATTGTGCATGTAGACACACTTAATGGCTTGATGTGTTTTTCACTTTTGGATTCCCTGTTCATCAGTAATTGAATACGAGACGCCACAATGGGTTATGCTGATGTTTGATTCATTTGTCTCCTCATTAAGCTTTTCCTGTCCCGGCAGCTTTTATTTAATTCAAAACCTAAAATGCAAATCAGGGCGAAGTTTTCGATCACTATGCAATATCATGCTGGATTATCTAGTGTTTATTTATAAAGGTCACTTTTAAAGAAAGACCCCAAAACATTAATGTATTTATGTTTGGGTGCATTTTTTAACCGTTGTAGAATAAGCCAAGCTTAATAATTTACTACATTCTAAACGCAAAAGCTTTTCAAACCATGACTTTTTTAACACTCGTTTCCTTAAGCTTTTTGCCTGCCTCAGATAAGCTTGAGCTTGCATATCTCTACGCTTGAGTTTACCATCAGTGCTAAACGCTTTTTTCCAAATGAATAACCAAACAAAATATCAAGATATGTCTGTGTGAAAAAACTGTGCCGTATTTTAGGCAGAGCCTAAATGACTTACGAGTAACTCTGTTGAAAATCGTCAGATGTATTTAAAGTTGAGGCAGAGGTCTTTTATTGAGTGACATCAGCATTGGGTTCACAGATCTTCCAATAAATCATAGCATGAACATGCACATTTAAAGCTGTTAACGGAAAAATAATGGCAATGAAAGAGATCTGTGAGAAAAATAAGGTGGCTGTGTTGTCCCTCATGCCTGTTTTTTTTTTGCTAAACACACTCATAACACATAGCCATTGATTTTTATATTTGTGGAATCTGCTCCATATGGAACACAAGATGAAGATTCTCATGCCAGACCTCTCTGACTGCTTCAACTCTTTGTGTTACCAAAACATCCTGTGCGGCCGACAGGCTTTCCTACGAGACAGTTTGTGTATTTCTCACAGATCAATATGTCGCTGATTGCAGGGCACCTTGTTTATCTTCTGTATAGCCTTGGCTTATGTTTGAGTTGGCTGTCCCCTGACCTGCCCAATTCCCTTTTGCCTCATGTTGAAAGTAGTTTAAAGTCCTCTGATACCAATATATGCAGTAGCATTGTCCAGCTTATCCTCTTCCATTAGATCTCTCATCTATGACTCTTAGTACAAGTCATGTAATATAGTATGTGAACTGAATTTCTGTTGTCTTGTATCCGAGTAATTTAACAATATAAGCCCAGTACGTTCCTCATGGCTTTCTGATTCATCAATGCCTGCAAAAACACTATATTTGGAATTGCACAAAAGTGAAAACAAAGTAAAACTGCAGTGTTTTGCATCGCAAAGCACATAATAACTGAACTGTTCTGGACATCTGAGATGGTCTGTGTTGATTATGAGCCAAAATACAAGCCAAAATTCATGTGAACTGCCTTTGAAATTAATCAAGCGTTATAGTCGACTAAAGAGTGGGTGTGCAAGCCCTAATCACCACTGAGCTGCTCTGTGTGCCTCCATATCAAAATGTGGAGATCTAATTAAAAGAATTTATTTGTTTGTTTCAAATGTTACTTTTTGTGCTGGAATCATCAAATGATGCAATCTGAGATTCTTTTGTGTCTCAGTGGCGGTAGAAATCAATAGGAATAACGTGGCTGCGCAACACAATGTTGGTTAGTAAAATGAATCTTTATCTGCATATTCACAGCCCAGTGTGGTGGGGCTCTGACGGATGTTAGCGGAGTGATTTTGAGCCCTGGTTTCCCTGGCAACTACCCCAGTGGTCTGGACTGCACCTGGACAGTGACTCTTCCTATTGGCTTTGGTACATAATTGTCATTAAAGCGTGCGAAAATGAGCTAACTGCTGTGTAACACTCACAGCCTGTAATCACTGTCAGTAATTGTTGTTGATATGTTGTTTAGGGATTCACGTGCAGTTCCTGAACTTCTCCACCGAGGCGATCCACGACTATCTTGAGATCCGAAGCGGCCCGTCGGAGACCGGCACAGTGATTGACAGGTTCAGTGGGCCGCAGGTTCCGGAGTCTCTGTTTAGTACCACCCACGAGACCAGCTTTTTCTTCCACAGTGATTATTCCCAGAATAAGCCTGGCTTTCACATTACATACCAGGGTAAGGAATTTAATACAAACCCTAGGTTGATTAGACACTGTATGTTACTGTTAAAGGCAGGGTAGCAGTTGTTCCTAAAAAAAATTTGTGTACGTCTCTTTATATGCTGATAGCAATCACTAAGTGGTGTAAATATATTTATATAGTAATATATATATTTATGTGGCAGTCTGTCACACTATATATTTAAATGCCTCCTCCATTGGAGGAGGCGTGGCTTTGTAGAACACGGACGGCAGGATCTCATGCTTTCAAAGTTAGCTTGCTATTTCTAGTCTCTACAAAATTGTCTACCCTTGAGTTTGCTGCTTGGGTCACTTCTAAGTCCCCCTAAAAAATCAACATCCCCCTGTTGCTTTCTGTCCTCATTGTCTATAACCAATATGCTTTATATAATCTGTATAATCTATGATAAAGGCAAAAAGTCTTACAATTAAAAATTCCAATGATGTTCTTGTCTGTTGTTCCTCAGCCTATCAGCTGCAGAGCTGTCCTGACCCCCGACCTTTCAGGAACGGTATTGTGATAGGAAGTGACTTCAGTGTGGGCATGACGGTATCTTTCGAGTGCTTACCTGGTTACTCTCTCATTGGCGAGACTTCACTGACATGTCTCCATGGCATCAGCCGGAACTGGAACAATCCTATCCCACGCTGTGAAGGTAGATTTCTGTTCTCATTGTTGCCAATAAGTTTCCAGGCTTGTTGTAAAATGAGGATGTTTCTTCATATACTGTCTTAATGCGGTGCTGAAATTGAATGACCCCGGTTTCTCATGCATGCGACTGCTCGTTGTAAGTTATTATAAAAGTGTTGGCAGTCGCTTACAGCCGATGACATTATACGCTGATGTTAGAGATATGCTCGCCAGTGAGATGTATTGCCTTATTTCAACGATATTACCAGATAATGCGTGATGTTAAACAGTGCTGTGCATCTTTACGGTGAGAACAAATTCTGAATGGCTCTGTGGTCAACATCATTTCCTAGAATACAGTGAATGTCATAGCAGAGCAATCACAGCTAAAAGATTCAACTTAACAGATTAAACCTATAACGTGAATACAGAATAACGTACACAAGAAAGCTTTCTGTTAGTGACGTCGTCATAGAAACACTCTATCCACTGTATCTTTCATCTTTATTTAATTATGCAACTTAAGTATTTGATAATAGGCAGATTTGGGAACGTTTAGGAAGTGGAATTCATTTCCTGGCTAAGTTTCAAACTTTGAGAAAGCCTCACTGAGTGCTCATTTACATACATGTACAAAGAACACATACAGTATTGCTGTGTTAATGGTTATAATATGACTTTTAATCTCCCGCTTCCCTCCCCAAAAGCTCTGTGTGGTGGAAACATCACTTCCATGAACGGAACCATCTTCTCCCCTGGTCACCCGGCTGAATACCCAAACTTCCAGGACTGTGTGTGGAGCGTCAGAGTTCCTCCTGGAAACGGCATCTATATCAACTTCACCGTCCTCAGCACTGAACCCATCTATGACTACATCACTGTGTGGTAAACACTCATGAATATGTAATGATTAAACCATGAATATTAAGTAGTCGTTGATTAATAATAAACACTGGGACCTCCACTGTTAAGGACTGACTATACATCGATAACTGCAACTTCCTGGCTGTTTCAGTGTATCTAAAAATACATCAATCAAAAGTTTACAGATCTTCAGTTCTTAATGCTGTGTTTTGCCTCTCTTTGAGAATCAGTGACTGTTTGCAAGCTTTTGTAATAGTTGTGCGTGACTGCCCCTCAGAGATACAGAGTTTTTTGCATTCATTTCCCTTCTGAGTTTTTTCTTGCCAACATTTTAAGAAAAGATGTTGCTAATTGGGTATGTTTCACTTTATTTGCCTTCTATGGCTACTGGTTGGCCTCCTCGTGGAAATTAAGCCTATTTGCTTTGGTGTCTTAGATACACATATTACACTCTAAAGGGAGTGTGTCAAATTCTTTGGAGGTTTATGAACACTCATATAATCACATTAGTAAGTAATAATCAAACAACAATTTAGATGTTATACTTAAAGTTCTTTGAGGAACAAGTCACTAAATGAATCTCCCAGGCATTAGAGGAAGATCGAAGATATTTTTGAATCACTTTTGAAGCTGTTCACTTTTGAAGCTGTTCACTTTTGAAGCCGTCGATGTATATCTTATTGATAGATTTCCGAGGGAGATGCAGGCAGCTCAGAAAGCGGCAGGCTTTAGCCAGGATCCGTGTCCTTACAGAGTCAATTTAGGCCAGTTGGCTGCTTGGAAGAGCAGCAGCTTTTGAATAATTGTGCTTAGCATCATTGTGACACCTTGTTACGGGGGACATGAAATAATGCATTGAATGAAATCCAGGATGAATCCAATAACTAATGTCATCTGTGCACTTTTCATATCAGAGATCCCTCTTGTTTAAGGAAAATTCCAGAGGGGGCATTTATTTATTAATGGCTCTGGCACACCCCGCACGCCGCAAAGTTTTCAATAATGCATTTTTAGCGCAGATAGAGCTTATAGTATTATTGCATTTCTTCTTTTCGTTGCTCTGGAATGAGAGCGTGTTTTTGTTGTTTATCACAGGACTTTACTTCCTGAAATCCTGAAACCTGATTGGTTTAGCGCTCATTACACGCGCGCGCATGCTAGCTTATGTTCTGTCATGCTTTTTCTCCGGGTTCTTCATCCATTCCTCAGCGTGCTGCTCCTAGTGACCATCTCATGCATCATAGGTGACCTAGATAAAACAGTGTCCTCTGGTTCATTAGTCCAACCGTATCGTTCAAGTACAAAACGAAGACTTTAGCACACAATGCATTTCTGCTGGCCTGGCCTGTTGCAAAGACAGAGCCAGATATGGAAGGAAGATAGCTTAATAAACTACGCGACACAGAGAAATGACTACCTATTTTGAAGATACGCTTCTCGCTTTTCCTTTTAGTCAATAATAGGAAAAATATTGCTGTCCTCACTTAAAGTCTCATTTTAGACTCTGTGGCTCATAAAAGCAGCATTCAGCAATATACTGAGGATCAGTCTTGAAGCAGCACATAGTTTATTTGCTTGCAGTGTAATTGCATTGGCATTATTTTTGCTAGGCCACTAGGTTAAAGTCCAATTGTGGAGAATGAGGTTCATAAAAGCAAGCTCAAGCGATTTAGTACAGTAGAGATCAGTTTTAAACCATGAAATGTTGAATTTATTTGTTCTTAGTGTAATGACTTAGTGACTTTGTTGCCTTTTAGCCACTGTATGAGGTTTTACTGGCTAGACACTCAATTTTGGGTAATTCTCTAAGAATTAACTGCAAATTTGAAAGGAAAGGAGGTGTGATTGCACTGAAAAGAAGGACAATAATACATTGCAGTGCTTTGTGAGTGCTTTTCGGGAATGGTTTAGCTGGAATGCAGGTGGTTAGTAAATAACATGTAGCTTTATGCACTGAGATAACCCATGCACATATGAATTTGTCCCTTTGTATATTATAAATGCGTTCATTCAATTCAATGACTTACAGTACACCTGCCTAATTACATATAATCATATCAATAATGCAGAATGTGGGTATCAGTGGAATGTAAATGTTGATCAGTCCATATGCAATGTTTGCAGGGATGGTCCAGACCAGAGCTCACCACAGATCGGTCAGTTCAGCGGGAACACAGCACTCGAATCTGTCTACAGCACCTCCAATCAGATCCTCATCAAGTTCCACAGTGACTTCAGTGGAAGTGGCTTCTTTGTGCTGAGTTATCACGGTGAGACTGACCTCACACTCACCTGATGAGCAGTCCGCTTCAGGCTCCAGCTGTCTCTGCTGTATGACATGCTTTACCTGTTTAGTTATTTAGTTAAAACCACGCCAATCGCTATTATTGTTAACAATACATTTACATTTATGCATTTGGCAGACGCGTTTATCCAAACCGACTTACATTGCATTATACTATACATTGTATACTATACAATACAAATCAAACTAATCAAAACAGTTTAAACAAATTGTTTAGCATTCTCTGCGTCTTTGTATTCGTGTCAAATGTTTAGATCTTGAAGCCTTATGTTTATGTATACAACATACTTAACCTAAAAATTGCATAGGCCTGTTTCATTTAAATCTTGGTACTCAAGTATGTAAGATGGTTTCTAAGCCCAGAACTTGAGCTCTAGGTTGGAAAATTGCCGCACTCTCTTTAACAGTCTGTCAATACTGTGTCATTTCTAATTTGTCCACATATCTCCCCACCAACACATGCTGTTAGTTTCTGATACACAGGCACTCAAAGTGGCCTGCATTTACACTGATTATATTGATGTAAGTTGGGCTGCTGAGCAGTATTTATGGTTTATGGGCTTTCATATCGATCCAATGGCCCGTGTCAGCTGTCACTCACAGCTTAACGATTCTCATTGAAGGAAAATGACTGTTTCGTGCTGTAAGTCACGCCAACAGATGTATCAAACACATTTAAACAGCCACTGTTTTGACACTCACATGCTCGAGTTGGTGATAGCTTTCCCCATTTTAACAATTTTTAAATTTTTTTGGTACATTAAGACATAAACAGATATTGTTTGTTAGCTGAGGTAATCCACAATGATGTTGCAATCCTAGGGGGCGCCAGAAGTGAATGGTGATTTTAGCAGCATTTTTATAGACTTCCATTCAATGTAAAAAAAAGCCGAATGTCTTGAAGAGGGTGTTTGTTTGTAGGAATGGAGCTCACCTCAAAGGAATCTCTCTAGATGTGTTTTTCAAAGCTAACGCCAAACTAGTTTAAAACCTCCCACGTTTGATGGTTCGTAAAATATCTGCTGTTTACGATGATGTTATAATCTGTTGCTTGGGAATGCTTATTTAAAGGATCAGGTGTAATATGGATTTCTCAAAGACAGCTAATAAATTATACATTCGGTTTCACTAACTTAAGCATATAAACATGTTTAATGTTGTGCATCACAGTCTTTTCATTGGGGTGTTAATTTGCGTGTTGGCAGACATGAAGTAAAAAACTCTGTTGTGAGATTTAACAGGTTTTCAGCTTTAAACCATATTGTTTTATCGCTCTGTTTTCGTGCCAGTCCTTTGGATTGAATTGCAGATGACTAATTTTCTGTCTGTAGATTTTTCAGACTGTGATGTGCATGCGTGACGACGAGAAAGAATCGTCTATATTTATTCAGATTTACTCTGGGAATACCCAGCGCCGTCGTAATGAGTTAAGCTTTGATTTTGTTTGATTCGGAGTAACTGGAACGCCGAGCCTGAAAGACAACTTTATTTCCGACCAACTGCTTTGATATGAATTAGTAAAAATTACCAACCATTAAACGGAACTATTCATCTAGTATTTATTATGTTATCTAATCGTATTAGGGCTCTGTCGGGTCGCTCAATCTGTTCTCTGATGTTGCATCCTCCAGTGTTTTAAAGCCGATCTTACCAAAAGCAGCTTAGGCAAGAATCTATAGAATATGATTTTGAGCTTGGAATGGGCTCTCAAATGCAGAGATCGTGCCCTCCAAATTCACTCAGGTTTATTAGCGAGGTTTTACTCAATATTCCACCCAGACACCAAGGGCATCAAGGAGGCATCTCTGAGTTAGAGAGGCACCAGGCAGTCCATTTTAAACGACTTAATTTTAAAGTCTCACTCTAATGGCTTTCAAAAACACACACACTATCCAGTTCCACTTCCCGGTTCTTGATACATCAAAGTCTCATGGCTTCCGATCAGATCTTTCACTCTCCGGATGCCCCTTCTTTGCCCTTCCATTTTGGCCACTTACCCCAAAACACAACGGTGATCTGGTCGGAAGACAAGCTGAGGAAGAGCCACATGCTAAGTGGGCTTCTGTAGTTAATTAGTGTCTTTTCAACCCTGCCTTCTGAAAGCTAAACTTGGCTCACCATTAAGTGCGACAAGACAAAGCCAGCGTCTTCTGTCTCCATTTATCAGCTCCTGATGTCCTCAAGACGGAGAGCTCAAAGGCTTTTGATATCCATCTTAATCGGTCTGAGTTCTCGACAATTACAGCTTCATGTCAAACCTCAAATCAGCTCGTCAGCTCCGAGGTCCTGTTGCGTTCACAGATTTCATTAACACCAGAATAATTAGCATGAGAATTACGCAGTGCAAAGCTACTCAGTAATTATCATCAACACTCACAGCTATCTATACAGTATATTGCACAGGAAAGGCTGCAGTGGTGCTGTATTCAAACAACAAACGCATTCCATATCTGGATAAATGTTCCGTTTATTTTCTCTCTTCTTAAGTAATTCGCTCATTATGTATCGGTTGCTTGTGTTTTGTTTTCAGCGATTTGTAATGACTGTGTTGTGCTCAAATGCTAGGATTGCAAGTGTTTCTTGTTGATGGTGTAAGATGAACAGTGTTTCATCTGTCTGGAAACTGTGTAAACAAATGGAATTGGACATTTAACATTGGAGGAAAAACTGTCAGCAAGAGGGCTCCACGTTTTAAACATCTACACTTATAACACATACACACACACAAGCTTTGGTTGCTTTTTATAGACTTGAGCATTTAAGCATTTGCAGCTGTCACACCGGCTACATGAGGTGTTTCAAATCTCTGAAAAGTAACTCTTTGTAATCTCATCTTTCTTCATCTTACTTTGCAGCTTACCAGCTACGAGTCTGCCAGCCTCCACCAGAGGTGTCAAACGCAGATATCCTGATGGAGGACAATGAGCTGGAGATAGGTACGAGCCCACTGCACTGCACGTGCTTACAAAAAATGATTCTGCATGGTTTACCAGTTTTTACCAGTTCCTCTAACCTAGTTTAATGAGAAGAGATAACTAAGGTAAGCTATTTGTAGGTGCATTGAGCACAATGGTACATTAAAGCGTACATAAGCGTTAGCCATCACATGCTTACGTTTGATGCTGATAATCTTCTTAGCATTCTAAAATATCAACCCTGTCTCTTAATTCGTGCAACAAAAATGAGACTCACTGTACTGTAAATGAGACAGATTCACCTTGCCGTGTTGCCTAGACACAAGCACCGCATCAGAACGTCGCTCTGTGACAACTCCAACGCGTCATTCATTTGATGTTCCTCAGATTTCTAAACTTGATTATTTTCAGATACTGTGGGTGCTGGGGTGGGCGGCACTGCGGGGGTGTTGTCATGCAAAGCCAATAGAAGCAATTCATTACAGACGGGGCTGCATACGCTGCTGTTTTACACCTCAATTATAAACTCCTCAAGTTTAACATTAAAATATATATCTCACCCCCACATCTCTGACATCTATTTCCATTAAAGCCGTGTGGGTTAGCTGTCCCATCTAATTAAACAGACGCTTAATCATCGCAAGTTTCTCTCTCTCTTTTTCCCTCATGCGCTCTCTCTTTCCCTCTCTCTCTTTCTTTCTCTCCCCTTCTCAGGTGATATTATCCGGTATCGATGTCATCCTGGATTCACCCTGGTGGGCAGTGAGATTTTAACATGCAGGCTGGGGGAGAGACTACAGATGGACGGACATCCACCTTCCTGCCAAGGTGGGCACATTTTTCAAAGCCCTTTATATGCCACAAGCCCACCAGCTTCCATTTTACTAGGATTACGTCCCTAATGCATCTCCTTTAGACACCGGCACTGCACACCACAGCACAGAATCAGGGTTAAAGGTTTCAATGTGTAAGAACATGTTGCCATAGAAACGACCAACCTGCCATCCACAAGTAAGTCACAGGATATTGGGAAAGCGAGAGCATAAGCTTGGATCACTCAGACAAGTATCATGTATGTAATGGAGGGTAAAATGTGATCAGAAGCCATATTGCTGGTAGATCTCAGTCATTCTCTGTCACCACTCCGTCTCTCAGTCTCTGTGTTGATGAGCGATGCGCTTCTCGCCGAGTTTAGAGGCTCAGACAGCTGCTGCCATTAATCTTTCATGGCTCCATCCTTCTCTCCGCATTCCCGCGAGAAAGCGCTCACTTTGTTAGAATTTGTCCTCTGCTTAGATTCAGGAAAGTGCCTGGAAACGCCAGTTCAATCATTTGTCATGCACATTAAAGCAGTTTCGGAGCGAAATAAACAAAGTGAGCCATGGAGCAGAAGTCCTCATGAAGTGTTTTTGCAGAGTATGGAACATTTCAGGCTGACTTCATGAGAAATTGTGCCTTTTTATCTATATTTTTATTTTTTACAACAGACTGTTGTTGGCTTCCATATAAAGTTTTTAAAGCATTGTACCAAAAAAAAAAACAGCTGTTGATTTTTTTCCTTTAAAATGTATGACGGTCTTTACACTACACAACCGAACTTTTGACAAAGTGACTTTTATTTTGAAGAAAATAGCACAGCACTCTTTTGAAGCTTTTTTACAAAAAAGATGTGTGTCAGGTTCGAAAACAGTTTAGATATTAAACTGTTGACCTTTCTGTAACAAACTGTCACTGAACTACAAAACTGAAGAATTGTTAAGATGAATATACAGCATTTGTGATACTGTAGCCATGCTTAAAAATGTATAAAAGGGAAACAGTGGATCATTGTTTAAAATTAAGCCAAAAGTATTTTTCTGGTTGTCAAACTTGCATGTTCATACTGGATGGGCTACACCTGTGGATACTCCTGGAGCAAGTGACCAAACTAATAGCAAAAATAGCTCGTAATTGTAAGCTTAGTTCTGAGAGTCTAGTATTATTTGTCTTGTGCAACAAAATTTTTCATTATAAGTGTGGCATAAATGTTCATATGCCACTGCACCACAACTGTTCATCTATCTTGCCTTGACACATTTAATGAACATTCAGCATTTCATTGTCAAACCCCTGTGTGCTGAATAAATCCAGTCCATTAGCATACTTCATTTAGCCTATGAGCACTCCAAAGACTTAATTAAAGTTCAGTTTAATACCATATGAAACATGAATAGCAGAATAGTTCCACATGAAATACACTGTACCAGATCTATAATCTTTGTGTGGATATTTGCTTTGCAGAATATGAATACACAATAACATTCATGTGTGTGTGTGTGTGTGTGTGTGTGTGTGTGTGTGTGTGTTTAATTATTTCCCACAGTGCAATGCCCTGCTCATGATGTACGATTTGATTCATCTGGGGTGGTTCTGAGTCCGGGTTACCCAGACAGTTACCCCAACCTACAGATGTGCTCATGGAGCATCAATGTGGAGAAGGGTTACAACATCACCCTGTATTTTGAGTTTTTCCAGACAGAAAAGGAATACGACATTCTGGAAGTCTTTGATGGTAGACGGTTTTCACTTAATTCTTGGAATTTTCAAAATATCCAGTTTTTTAGACGTTATTGCTTGCTTATAAAAGTGTTATTCAAAATGGTTTAAATTCAGTTTTTTTTAATTGTTTAAACATTTTTAAATGTTCCACTAACTATTTAGAATAATTAAGAATAGAGAATAAGAATTAAGAATAATGTTTTTGATAAACATGAAATGTTAAAAACGGTCTACTAACATTCCTGCAAGAATGTTTTTGATATCTTTGAGAGAACTTTTAGTGAAAGTTAACCAACGTTCTGAGAACGTTCCCTGTTAGCTGGGTAGCTATTGAAATGATTACATCAACATATCAACATGTTGCAGTTACAGTACAGTACACAGTATACAACACTATACAGTAGTATAACAGTAGTATAACACAATACTAGCAACTAGTTTTACTGCTTTTCGTGTCTCTATAATAACAGACCTGCAACCCATTTGGGTCAGTTGTCTATGATTGATCTAATAACAGTAGATATTCTGTCAGTCATCACCATTATATTGCCAAAGACTCTTATTTTTTACACGTTGTCTGATTTGGCCATTTTCAAGATATTTCCCAGAAGAAATTTCAAAAGCGGTTAAATTGTGTNCCCCCCCCAAGCGTCTACCTACTTTTATGAGTTTCATCTTTTCTGACAGGTATAATTTGATATAACAATACTCCTGCAAATTGTCTCTTCTGCTCTTCCTCTCTTTTTCCTTTTGAAGGACCCACAATTCACAGCCAGACACTGGCTACACTGAGTGGTGACCTCCCCACACCCTTCAACATCACCACCAGTGGCCACCAGCTACTCCTGCGCTGGTCAGCTGACCACGGCACCAATAAGAGGGGGTTCCGAATCCGCTATGTCGGTGAGTATCAAAGTATGTATCCATTTAAATCACTTTATTGCTTGCACGTTTTCCTTCTCTGGGGTTGAGCTTGTGTTCGCATGCACATTTTGGGCTGAGAAAGCATGTGTGTGTACGTGGGTGGTTGACAAAATAAGTTTGGAAAGATGAGCATATGCTTCATCTAGAACTCTTTTAAACTACATTCATTTAGCTCGTTCTTTTAAAAGTTATTTTTTGTACTTTTAACAATGTATCACACCAGAGGACCGATACAAATGAACCAGTAAAGGCAAAAAAAAGTATTGAAGTATTTGTAAAAAATGTAAAAATGTAAAAAAAAATTACATTTTCCTTAAAAAAATTACATTAAAAAATATTAATGTGGTCACTACCCATGTATGTACACTTTTAAGATAGAATTAAGTGTGTGTGTGTGTGTTTGTATAGTTGTGTGCATGTGGATGCATGTGTCTGTGCTGATTACATTTCTGTGTACAAGTGACTGTCCGCTGTTAGCTGTTAGCTTTGACATCCAGTACTTTGATGGATTTATTTTGTCCTCTGTGCCCAAGAGAGAAGTACACACTTCTTTACTTCAGAGTGTAGCTTATGTATGTTTGACAAATGACCTTTATTGCTGGGGTCATGTGCATTACAGACTCTTAAAAAAATCATACTGACATAACAAGAAGTGTCCGAGACCCACTGGCCCAGTAGTGCACTGCAGTTTAGTGATACTACAGTTTCCACTGTGGATGGCAGACATACCTGGGGACTTTAAACACACATACTGCTCTCTCTTACCATTCCACACCTCAAAACTCCCTTGGGTGGATGAGCGTGTATGTGTTTGGCTGTAGCAGAGCAGACAGAAAAAGGACTTAGAGCTTTCAGTGGTCACTCAAAGCAGTCTTGTCAGGAGTTTTGTAAAGTAAGTTTGGGTTGGTATCATGGTGCTGAATCCCTAGACCATACTCACTCTACAAAAGTATGAAAACTTACAAGAAATGGTACCAAGACAAAAATACCAATATGCATATACTGTGTATCAGCATAACAGAGTAAAATATAAGCATAAACATTTTTTGATTAAGGCATGAATTTGAACATGATTAAAAATAATAATAAAAATCTGAGACCTTACATTATTATTCTGTTTGAGTGTAGTGCGGTCTACTGGTTAAAGAACTGGGCCGGTAACAAAAAGGCTCTAGGTTCAAACCTAGTAAGGGGCTAGTCCTGGGGCGATCTCTGAACTCTCACCATTGTGCCCTTAAGCATAACACATTTAACACTAGGATGCTTCAGGGAACTGTCACT
>JAZGTI010002578.1:18876-35580 GCA_036877585.1 Botia kubotai | reverse complement strand
GGCAGAAGAAAGCTGTGAGATGAGCCCTCACGACAGTACCAGCACAGGCAGAAGAAAGCTGTGAGATGAGCCCTCACGACAGTACCAGCACAGGCAGAAGAAAGCTGTGAGATGTGCCCTCACGACAGTACCAGCACAGGCAGAAGAAAGCTGTGAGATGAGTGATTTCAGATCTGTGAGGTCTGAAGCTTTAGATGGTGATCTAACAGACATGTCTCATTGCACACTGCTGGACACAACAGTAACATTATATTATACAAACAGACTAACTGTTAAAGGCTAAGAGCACATGTGCATTTGTGACAGTTTTACAAATACAGATATTATTTATTATTTTTTTAGTTTTGTGCATTTGGAAAACTGTTATATTTGTAAAGCAGTTTTTACATTAAAACGAGGTTCTGGTTTATTCTAGTTAGTTTGTAAAGCAGTTTTTACATTACAATGAGGTTCTGGTTTATTCTAGTTAGTTTGTAAAGCAGTTTTTACATTAAAATGAGGTTCTGGTTTATTCTAGTTAGTTTGTACAGGAAATGTTAACTAAGTTAGTCTAAATGTTGGAAGCTGTGAACAAAGGCTTACAGAATCCCTGTGTCCCGTGTGATGCTGGAATTAAGAGACAAACATGTGAAAACAACAGACATCCATATTAAAACAATGTGTGTGATCTCAGCTACACACACGCATCCTCATTGCTCCGAATCATTTAAATTCTTTTGTGTAAAATCACTAAAAATTACATTTGTTCTTCTGCCTAAAATACATGTAGCATTTTTCTCCCAATCTGAGAAACAAATGAAGTGTTCTGAAAGCCACTGATACAGTTCTGATCCTGTTATTCACACTTACACACACTTACCTGTAGCAGGCAGGCAGGCTCTAATGCCCCAGTGTGGGGAAAACTGCCCCCTACTCACCACCACCACCAGTTCAGTGGTGTGACTGGTCTGCTGGTGCAGATGACTGGACTTCTCCAGGTGACACGGCTGAGGTTCCATCAGTCAGTGGAGATCTGCACACAGCTCCAGGAGATGCTCATCTTCATTACGCAGGGTCAGTTAACCACACAAGCATCATCTGGATGGTGTTTTTGAATGAACACTTAAAGAAAACTATCAAACTGAGTTCAAGATGCACGGAACACTGAAGACTAATGTGCTTTTCTAAACTGCTTTCTGATTCTGATCCTTCAATGTTTTCAATGAAGTGAAACACAATCATATCAGCAGATGGAGGAAACAGACAGCTGCTGGTGTGACATCACTGACATCAGCTTCATCCAGACAGTATCGTGATGGTGGTTGTGCTGGTAATGGTTTGGACGCTGACAGGCCGGCCAGGCTGTAGTACATGTATGGAAGTTTGTGGCAGGAAATGGCTGTGAGAACTCAGAGCACAACGGAGGTGCTGAAGCATGTTTCAGTTTAGTGAAGGTCTGTGCATTGTGTCTCCATGGGGTAATTAACATGTGGGGCAACTCCAGGACACAAGCGTGGAAAACACAGATCAACAACAACACTGAAAGAGCCGAAAGCAAAGGGAAAAATTCTCTTTCCTGAGCAGAAACAAACAATTCAGTCAAATTTCCTCCCGAAACAACAAAGCAGCAGCAGCAGCTGTTCTTCAATGCATCTCCAACAATCAATTCTCCCTCAAACGAAATGATTTATTGATCATGTGATTTAATGAGGGGCCAGTGCACTTGTGTGTGTACACATCACATCAGAGATGTGCAAGAGCGAGCGACTCCTGTTTCCACCAATCAAGAGACGAACAGCACAACTCAAAGAGCGTCAGTATTTCCCTATAAACACAAAGAATTACAAGCAGCAAGACGCTCTCTGTGAGAGTTTACGAACACTAAATGAAAGCTCTTGCCCTCGTGCATCCAAAACGGACACTTGTGGAAAAGGTCAATCTCCTGTCCTGTGAGTGCGGGACTGAACGTACAGTATGTCCATTTAATCATGTATACAAACAGCTCGCATAATAATGTAAAATTAACAACACATCAGCTTCTGGAACACAAAATTTAGTGTGAATATAAAAATCATACATGTAGGCGTTAGTTCTTCATCAGTACACTGCAACTAACCAAACAGACCGAGAACATAAATTCTCCTCTCTCAAGAATTTACAGAAAGTTGGACAATGACACAGTTAATGTAATCACGTCACCTAATATTTCAAACATACCTTTCACTTTTTCCTACAAACATACTGAAATGTAAAGATCTGTGCTGACAGTTCAAATGCAGCAGCATCAGTTTCTGTAGGTTTTGTACAAGCACGCAGGCCTGGTTTTAACATTACGATGATTCTAAACGTTATGTCCCCAGTAATCTCACTGTTAGTCAATCTAAACACAATTCTTTATTGTGTCATTATTGGCTAGTACTGTAACTAAACCCATATATCTTTCATTCATGAAACACAAGCGATGTTGAGTGTTAAGAACTGACAGACTCACAGACCACTTGTGTTACACAGATGAAACATCTAACATGAGTAACTGGCAGCAGAACTGACATTTCTGCATGAAGTAACATTGGTTTGAAAAACCGTTTTTCTTGTTTATGAAAAGTTCTTCATAAGAACAGTATTATTATCACAGTAAACTCTTTAAATCTGGTTCACAGTCCTGTGGAAAAAAATACAATGAAGTAAAAGTATTTTTTGGAATCAAATTATTATTTTCATATCAATAATAATTGTTAATTAACACTTTCTTTTTGAAACCAGAATGCCTCAGTCAAAACCCTTTGAAATGTGACCAGAAGATTATTTCAATACCTCTTTTTTCTTTAAACACACAAGACTTTAATATTATAATACTAATATTATACTTTGGTCTTAAGAGGGCTTAGAAACCTCTAACTTTATAATCAAAACAGACACACAGTTATGTTTTAATGTGACAAGAGGACTTCAGCTGTTACATGCAGCCGGTTCTCTGCTTTCAGTCATTCTAACACTGACGACATTTGTCACTGGAGAGCACCAGCATCAACATGCAGTTCAGTGAGCAACACACGGTCATTGTTTCAGTTCCCCACAGACCTAAACATCTACAGAATCTGCACCATCACTCAATGATTGTTCCCTTCAAATAAAGCACATCAGCTGATAACCACAGAACTCGTCATTCACTCAAATGATGGCTGTGTGCACTCTGACTGAACTACATGTTGAGAGGAAGTGTTTAAACAAGAACGTTTTTAATTATCAACATCAAATTAAAAGCTGCAATTCTAAAACACTTCCATTCAGTCTGTTAAGCAGGAAACAAACGATCAAAAACGAGACATGTAAATAAACTTACAACAGGAAATAAAAAGAACAATATATTGACAGAGCTCAGTTCTGCTATATAAATGGGCCATAAGTTTTTTCTTTTTTTACCTGTCAGAGCAGATAATGACACACACACTTTACTGTAGAATCACTTCTGCACACGCACGCACACACACACACACACACACCTCTGACGCTTGTGTTTAACACTCGTTCTGAACATGTTCATTCTTAAGATGCTCCACGGACAATGATCATGAGCAGAAAGTCCTCGTCTGTTTCGGCAAGAGCTTTCGCAGAAGAATCTAAGAACTGCTGAGAGAAATCACAGGGTGGAAATGCGTGCAGGACCCCAGTGTTGTCCTTATCTCTCCCCCCTCCCACGGGCAAACTGATGACCCCAGCGGCCTGCTTCTGCTTCAGGTATGACACCAGGTTACGTAGGGGTCTCTGTGTTGATGCTGCTGGGTCTGAAGATGACGTCTCCTCAGAGCTGCCTGGTACCGCCAGAAGAACCGCATATCCGCCGGGACCTGCTGCTTTGATGCGACGAGACACTTCGTCCATCTTGGGCTGGTCGAGACGAAGGCGTTGTGTGATCCGCAGCTGACTGACCTTTCCACCAGTTCTGCCCTCAACGAGGAGACTGCTGGCCACACTGACATCTCCCTGCAGGAGGTGCATGCTGGCTGGGAAATTGCTGTTCTTGAGGAGTAACATGCCATTCCAGGCCATGCTCAGCTTCCCCTCCGCCTCCTGCTTTGAGGCCTGGCTGTTTTTGGAGCTGCTCTCAGTTCGCTCTCTTTTGGAGGCACCTTTGACTGAATCAGCTTTGCGTTTCTTTTCTGCTGGACTTGTTCTGATGCTCGACTCTGATAGGCTGCTGCTATTTTTGATGTGTTTCTCACCAGAAGCTCTGTCCAGGTTGCTGCGACTCTCTCGTGTCGGGGATGCTCGATCTGCTCTCACTGGCCGCTCGGAGTCACTAAAACGCCCGTCACGGCTGCTCCCACCCGGGCTGCCCTCGAGAGACGGCGGTCTGCGGCGCCGGGCTGCCCACTCACTGCTGCTGTCAGGCGAGCACTCCAGAGGTCTGCCGTCCTCCAGGAGTCTGCGTTTGCGAGCAGTCTCCCTGCCCTGCAGCTCCCGCTCCAGAGACCAGGCCTCTCTCCGGCGCTCCATGAGCTCCAGGGGCTCAAACGCAGCATTTCTCACGCGCTCACGAACGGCAGGTGCGGGCCACTCCGCCGCAGCATACAGCTCTCGTTCTCTGAAGTGCAGTGGTGGAGTTCTCTCTCTGACCCTGATGGCTTCAGGGGTCGCACGAGGGGCAAAAGACTCAGCCATAATGTCATAGTGCTGCAAGGGGGGAGGCTGCAGAAACTGCTGCTGGTAGCGGTGCTCTGTGTCCGCAAAGTCCACCCTCAGCCTCCTGTCTGCACCTCCGAGAGGACAGCCACGCATGTGTGCGCATGCAGCCTGAGCTGCATCCAGACTTTCATACTGAATATAAGCCCAGCTATCTCCTTTTCTGTAGTCTATAGTCCTAATAGTACCAAAGCGATCAAACTCCCTCGCTAATGCAGTCAGAGGCACCCAAGGTCCAAGACCGCCCACCCACAGGCGTGTGGTGGGGGTCGCTTTGCCATAACCAATTTTAATGGCGTTTCGGCCTACAATTTTTCCGGACATGCTGATTTTTGCTCTGTGGGACATGTCTAAGTTCTCAAATTTAAGAAAGCCATATGTGCTGCTTTGGCCCCGAGTGGGTCTTTTAATATCCACCTCAGTGATGGTCCCAAATCTTTCAAAAGCTCTTCTCAAATCATTTTCAGTGACAGTAATATCCAAGTTACCCAGAAACAGTGTGCGGTTGGCTCTCTGATCGTCCTCAGGAGAGATTAAGTCCTCCTCACGGAACGCAGCGGGCCGCTCTGCAATGTAAGCGGGTCTGGCTCTTGCTTCATAGAGGGCAAATTCTCTCTCTCTCTCGGGCTCTCTGGGTAAGGGCGGAGGCGGGGGTGGAGGAAGCCGGCCCATCGCCAGCTGCTGCAGCCGGTAGTCCCTGTAACCCAGACCGGTTGGAGAGAGCGGCCTCTGAGTGTGCAAATGTCTATGGCCCGCGACGACAGAAAAATGCTCCTTATCCACCGGAGATCGACTTCTCCTCCTATTTAAATAGACCGCCTCGATTTTCAAAGGCCGGTCGTACAGCACCAGGCGGCCGCGCGCGTGCTTCGCGGCCCGCGCATCATCGGGTCTCCTGAAGTTCACAAACGCGATTCTCTCGTCGTTCGCTCGGCTGATTTTCACACTCACGTCACCGAATTTTTTGAATTCGTGGAAAAGTCCGTCCTCGATCTCCTCATCGCTCAGCTGCGTGCCGAGCTCGCTGATTTTCAGAGTTTTGTACTCGCTCTCGTTGGTGCGCGCGGCCGCCTCAGCTGACAGACTCGAGGCGTGATTCTTGCCGCTCGAGCCCGCCGCGGGGCTCGTGTAGCCGTGATTAGTTCCAGTCCGACCGGATGCGTGTCCGTCAAACTCTCGGCTGTCTCTTTTGTCTCCGATCAAGCCGCGCCTCGCAGAGGCTCCGTCGCCTTTAGACGACCCGTTACCGTTGTTGCTTCCGCCGCCAGAAATCGAGAAAATCCCCATTTTCTTACTGGTCGTGTGGCTTCCGCCCCTGTCTCGTGTATCATCCAAGGCCCTCGGACGCTTCTTCACCGGCGAGCGCTCTTTTCCTCTCATCGCGGATATCTTTTCACTTTGCGCGCCTCACAGCGACAGTACTGTATAACACTGATTCTCCCGCAGTGTCGGTGAAGTTTAACGATAAATGTGACGATTTGTTCACGATCTCCGCGGCGCTTCAGCCGCAGTCAACATCTCCGCAACACTAAAGTATGACCCGCCCGACCACTTTAATTGGCTTGCGTGTCTGAAAACTTCAATGCCATTGGCTGAAATATCTGACGCTCTACACGTCCCGTACAGCGCCCACTGTAGCTGCAGAAGTCAACATTTCCTCCAGCCTGTAGCATTCACAAAGATGTCCCTTAAAACAATCTGATATCTTCTAAAACAATACAAGATCATTATATATTGTAAGTGTTAAAAGCAACAAATAAATAAATCAAAGAAAACACGTTGTCGTTTACTTGTATGTCCAATAGATGGGGACGTTAGCTTGTTCCACTGAAGGCTCTGGTTGTAGTCTACAGGGGCCGTCATGCTTCTGCATAAAGAACATGAAGATTAATACATTGTTCATATTAAAAGTGCTTCCGCTTACTCCCATATTATTTCCACACCTCTGTACAGTTCTTGGATAGGCTCTTACATCACTTATATAAAATAATAATCTTTTTCCTTAATCTTTTTACTTTGTGTATTTATGTCTTATTTACCAGCTTGTATATTTCATGGGTCTGTATCAAAGCACGCATATTTAACCACTTCACTCTCTTTGTCTTCATTCTTCAACAACATCCTGTCAGTCTCGCTGTATCTCTTCCTTCTCTTGTGTTTATCTCGATCACATCCTGTATCTTTATCGTAGGGATTTAATCAGTCTGCATGTGTATCTGGAGCTGGAATTGGAAGCTGTGGGTGTGAAGAGATTTTCTGACAGCTTCCCTTTCTTTAGAAAACACATTTAAAATTGCACCAAAATATTTGTATATTTATGTGTTTACAGCCCTCAGAACCTGGCACACAAAATAAGTGCAGAGATTATTTTATTTCATTTGGTGTTGTTAGAAGTGACGTTTCCAAACATCTGGAAGTGAAAGTGCAAAATGTCTTGAGTGTCATAATGGGGCACTACAACTACATTATTATCAATTAACGATGCACATCTTTGGTAATTCATCGCACCATTTTCAGTTTCCAATTTTTACATTAAGGCAAGTTAAGTGCTAAACCCACAGTGCCTCATAGGCTTTCAATAAACAAATTCATTTACGAAAAGCCTCATTTATATTGTTTATAACAAATCTGTGCTTTGCCTCGCTGTGTGCCTCATTCACTTTGCGTTGAGCAGTTTATATGAGAAAACAGGAAGCTCAGAGTGTCAGTATGTTGATGGACAGTGTAAAGCTGAACTTCACTGTGTAACGATGCGCTGTTTGTTTCCAAGATCTTCTGTCCCTCTTCACATACTCTCCGTCCTAAACAGTATTCAAAACCAGAGTGAGTATGTCCCGAATCATAGTATGTTGAAATGATTGAGTATGTATTATTGTTATGAGTATTATTGAATATGAGTCTTCTTCAAGTAGCCGACCGGTGTAATATTTTCTGTGAAAATTCAAAGTACACATCCAAGAACACTAACAGCTGATATTACCCACAACCCATTGCGAGAGGATGACGCAACACAGAATAAATCAAATGTGATGCTTCAATTAATTAGTAAATTAAAATATATATAGTAATCATTACACAATAAATAATGAATGAAGAAATGGTTAAATGCAAAGAGGATGTACTTGTATTTGGATGTGTGTGATTGATAACGATCACCATGTTGTCTAGACAACAACGGTCACTTCCGCTATGTGTTAGTATGTAGTACTTGCATACTCTTTTTCTACACAGTAAAATGTATATGCTTTTCCACATAAAAACAGTGCATACTTTTAGTATATAGTATAAGTAGGTGTATTGGAACGCAGCGTAAGACGTTTTTCTAATAAAACTACATTGAAAACACCAAGAACACTGTAAGTTGAAACACAGTTACAGTCAGAGCCAGTGGAATGCACAAGCAGAGCAAGCACATGCTCGGGTCTGCGATCAGACGGTGAGCACATGCTCGGGTCTGCGATCAGACGGTGAGCACATGCTCGGGTCTGCGATCAGACAGGCTGTGGATCTAACTGTCATTTCTCAAATCAAATACACAAAACACACTGACCGGATTCAAACCACACATCTCTGCCTCACTGAAGAATCACCACAGGAGATTAAATGGTTAACTTCAGTTTAATATTTCTACTTTATTTGCTTTCCTGCAGAAATGTATATACACACACATGCCTACATAATACAGGATAGGAACTGCTGTATATATAGACAACGAACACTATTTCATTTGATAGTTACAGTGCTGTACCATATAATCTATAAATAAGTTTATTAGTGAGTCACTATTAATGAGTCTTTTTCTAGCATGTTAGATTGTCCCTGAAATACACAAACATACGGTTATGGGCTACTGTACTGTATGGGATACTGTAAAACTATGCTGGATACTGCAAACTGTTATTTACATGATGTTTCTGTTCTAAATAATGTGTTGCACTTTCTGTTATTATGGAACATAAGGCAACTATGGCTGACATCTAAGCCTGTCTGAGAACAACAAGATATCTTCTGTATTGTTAGAGTTACAATACAATTATTAATATTACAAAACAGTGGGCAACATTTGGGCAGGTTATACAGTGTTATACAGCATGTACTGACAAAAACAAGGGTTGATTAAATCTGAGTTTGGTCTCATCTCAACCGTTTGATTGTTAAGAATATCAATGGCTGATGATTTCAAATGCAGCAGGACTTTGTACAAAATGTATTTCAGAAAATGTCAGTTCAGAAGCGCACCTCTGTCTTTCTCTTTATTAAAGCTGCTTGTGGAATATTTGATTCCGGTTAAGTAACTTTTTTTGCACTGACACATGGACTCATCTTACAGTGACGGTCTGCAGGACTGTACAGACACAACCCAAATAAAGACTTCCCATCATCATGAAGGGAGAAATGACACGAATCTTGATCTGCCGTCTGTAGCACAGAACACAGTTACACTAATTAACAATTAAACTCAGCAACTGTTGATCATTCTGTCACAAGGGTTATAAATAATATTTGATCTGATGTTGCACATTTAAAAGATAATCTTAAAGAACGCTTTAATCATTTTGCATAGAAACAGAAATATTGCTGACGGAATAAAAATGTTAAGATCCACATGGCATGGCTAGCACAGTGTTGTCAAATTCACTCTTGAAAAAAGTGGAGCAGAACATATTGAGGGGTTTGTTCTTTAAACAGCCTTTTTATGATGCTTGAATCCTCCCGTCAGTGCAAGATGAGTCATCAACATCTGTTTTCTCCTAAGAGAAAGACTATACATTTTAAATGTGACAATCTGCTAGGTTAATTTGATACATTTTAAGGAGTAAACTAGCAAATTGATGGCTTCAGAGCTAACAGGCATGGACAAAAGACTGATTTAATTTGATTGAATGTGCTCTTGAATGTTATTAATATTTATAAGATATCCGTCAAGTAATACTCAGTAGATTTGATATGCATTAATGTTATGTTACCAAAAGTACTCATAGCTCTGCCACACAAACTCACGGCTATGCTTGAAAACAGACAGATGATAACCACATGATAACCAGAAGAGTGACACATTCTGCCAGTCAGCAGATGTGTCACTGAAGTGAGAGACAGAAGATGCTTGAAGTTGCTCTCAGGATCTTCTTCAGATCAGTGTTATGACTTCTGCTTGAGTGGAGTTTGCGGAGGATGTCAACGCATCTGTGAAACAAAGACACAACACAGAGTTTCCTTAAACATACTGAACATGCTATACTGAAGTGCTCAGCGGTGGATTTAGCATTGCAGATGTCCTGTCTGATTAAATGGAGCAACCTTCTATCCTTCAGATGAACTGCAATAAATAGAGAGACTGAGGGATCTGAGGGGTCTGTCCACACTGCTAATGGAAATCTATTAGCAGCAATTACATGGAGTTGTGTTTGGGAGCTGAGGCAGATGTACACATCCCAGCAGCTGAAGATGCGCTGCAGGAAGACTCACACAAAACAACAATGAGCCCAGCGTAAAACTGAGAGTGCTGTAGAACACAAGACAGTCAGTATTACTGTAACGAGAATATTTTTGGAATTAAGTTTCAACAGTGGTACTACAAAACAGAACAAAACGATTTAGAAAATGAACCTAATTCTGCAATATTCAAATGTTTTATGGTAATTGTGATATTTTATATTTGCTCTGTTGATTACTTTGACTCTTTAACAAGCGTTGACATCAGGACTAATGAAATATATTTTGGGCAATGCTAGTTGCTAATCAGTTTACAGCTAACCACCACAGAGACCTAAAGTGATTAAATTAGATCAAACTGCTTCCTCTCAGTTACGGTCTGCTCTTTAATGCTGCTCTGTGTTTATTAAGACATCTTCACACAGAAGAAATTCGCACATTTAAAATAAGCAGCAGAATGAGAAATACATGTAAAAAAAGACAGATGTTTCGAGACAAGTTGTTGCAGTGTTTGATGTGCTCTGGTCTGTTAAGGGCTTCAGGTCTGGAGAATATGAAGGTGGAGGTGTCAGTCACTTTGAGTCCTGACCATCATTCTGACCTGACAGCATCCAGTAATGAAGGATGTGGGGATTGTTAACTGCTTTGTTTAACGTCATGTTCTGTCTGTTCTCCTTTTCATTTATATAAGGTATGATATCGACACACATCTGCTGGACTCTCTGTGATATTACAGTATTGCGGTCAGCACAGATTGTTTTGTGACCATTTCTCTTTGTGAATTCACTGTTGTCCTTGGCAACCGCATTTATTTGTTTGCTTCACTATTTCATGTCTATTGTATCACACCAAGAGCTCGTATTAATTAATTATTTTCATATAATAAAAATATAAACTATAATTAATATGTATTGTAAATGGCCATTTATTTAGCAGGATTATGTAGCGTCAGCTGATCATTATCTCAGAATAACAAGTGTCTTCAGCTGTTTCTCTGTACCTGTTTGGACGCCGGCTCCAGCTCTGCAGTAGAAGTCTCCAAATGTCAAAATATCTCTTTCCTGGTTCACATCTCCAGATCCATTTCTCGCCCAGAGAGAGCGGCTGGGTCAGGCTGCAGCCCTCCTCCTCTGACAGTTACATTAGCATCACCAATCTGCTTTGAATCTAGCAAAAAGGACACACAAACACTGCTGAACAGACAGGATGAAGAGATGGTGAAAAGCAACTATTATACAGTGCACAGGGAATGCTGAAGACACGGCTGATGTTCTACCCGAGCGGTTTCTTCTGATGTTCTCCTCAGCAGTGAGGGGACATGTGTCACTCTGTGTGCTGTTCCGTATCGAGTTGCTTTCAGACCTCGTGAATGACACTGTGGCCATTTCCAGCTCTGAGTTTGGGTTGTGCTTCTTCTTCTTCTTGGGCAGCTTCTGCTTGGCCATCGCTAGCGAGTAATACATCCCAAAGTTGTGAACTATGACAGGCACTGGCATGGCGATGGTCAGCACACCCGACACTGCACATAACGCGCCGACTATCATGCCCAGCCATGTCCGAGGGTACATATCTCCATAACCTAGTGTTGTCATGGTGACCACCGCCCACCAGAAGCTGATGGGAATGTTTTTGAAATTTGTGCCACCAGGATCATGGGGATCTGCGCAGATACGTTCAGCATAATAAATCATAGTGGCAAAAATAAGAACCCCGAGGGCAAGAAAGATGATCAGAAGGCAAAACTCATTGACACTCGCCCGCAAAGTGTAGCCAAGAACCTTGAGACCTACAAAGTGTTTGGTGAGCTTAAAGATCCGTAGAATACGTACAAAACGGACCACGCGCAGAAAGCTCAGAACATTCTTGGCAGCTTTAGACGTGAGTCCACTCAAGCCGATCTCCAGATAGAACGGCAGGATGGCCACAAAGTCAATGATGTTCAACAGGTTCTTGATAAAAAGAAGCTTGTTGGGGCAACACACGAGCCGGACCAGGAACTCGAAGGTAAACCACAGCACACAGATTCCCTCCACCAGAGTGAGCGCAGGTTTGGTCTTTATCTCAAGGACGCTGGTGACCACGGTGCTGTTTCCTTCAGAAACATTATCCATGCGGCTTTGAAAGGCCTTGTGGGTCCCCAGGCAGAAGTTAGTGATGGACACCAGGATGAAGAACAGGGAGACAAAGGCAATTATCTGAAAGAGACGAATGTGGATGTAATCAGATGAGACCATAAACAAGAGCACTTACAGTATAATGCATTTTTAATGAATATATGCACAGCAAGTTTTCAGTCGAGAGATATCAGTATGACAGCATCAAAACACATGACCCTGTTCTTTTAATGATGTAAATGCTATTTAAATGCTGTACCTCCCACACCTCTGAAACATATGCTGCACAAATGTAACTCCTGTGTCGTTTGTTCCCTCTTGTGTTTTTGTGACAATCATAATACACATTATAATACTAATGTTCTGTTAGTCACATTTCATTACTGCTCTGCTATCTGACTAACCTCACAACTGAACAATGCTCTATCAGCAATTAATAAAATAACCAAAATCAGCAAAAAACAAACAAACAATGACTAGCTCCTACATGTTAGCTCCAGAGTTTCTCTAGTTGAAATACATCAATGCTCAACAGATGTACTGAATCCTGCTGAAACTCACCAATTTACCAACAGTTAACAAAGATTCTTGCATGATAGTCACTCACCACTGCACACTGCATTCCTGCAGCAGCAGGTAAACATGTGGTTCGAGTTCATTAGAATCTACAGCAATGAACGCATGTCTGAGGCCTCGGTTTATATCAGAATCTCTCTCATAACATGATTTCTCCAGACTGATGGATTCTGTGATTTCTATCTCACAGTGTGTGAAACAGTTTCCTGCTTTACACACATCATTCCAGCCAAATTCAGTAGCTCGTGACAGTATTCAGATCATAGAGCTACTACATAAATGTTGAGATACAAAGACTGAAATGTCTAATGATTTTAACCGTAATCATTGTTCTCTTAACATGTTGTGGTAAGTGACAGGAAATGGATTGTGGTGTAGAGAACATTATTCCTTCATCCGGTCACACCTTTATTAATGAAAGGAGAGCATTATATTTCCTCATGGAGCTGTCAGACGCACTGACACCATCAACACACACCACAGAGAAACACATGACTCACAGTGTGCTCACACGCTGTCTTAAACATCAGCAGATGCTTTTAGCCAAAACCAGTTTAATGCATTTAGGCTTCACATTTGATCTGTACATGCATTCACTGGGAATCAAACCGTGATGTTTCAAGAGCCACGCTGTCAGTGAAGTCATACGTTATTGAACATTAGTCACATCAGGGATTCCTGCTACTGCATCTACTGGGGTTTCAGTCCACAACTTCTCCACTACACGAGCTGTTATAAAGACTTTTTAGTGTCATGCAACTGTTGAGCTCAGAATGCCCAACACAGAGCACATCCACACAGCATCCGCCCTCACTCAATTTCCCTGTGAGTGATTGATTACTATGACAGTGAGAACTTAATAATGAGGTAGAACCATCACACACACACAATACCAAATCAACAGATGTCCAACCAATATCCCACGTTACAGCACAGCTCACTGGAATGACCACGTCAACAAAACCCAAAGTCTGTTACTGTCTAAGGAATGGTCGAGAGAGGAAGCCAGTGTAAAGAGAGAGACAGAAGTAAATGGTCATTGTGTGCTAGAACCACAAGGGTTACATTTAAAGTTACAGCATTGTTTTTAAAAATTGATGTCTGAACCAAGAAACTAAAGCAATCAGTATCTTCTGAAGTTCTGTGAGGGTTCTTAAAAGGAGCCGTGGGGCCAGTGTTCAATAGTCTAAGAGAGATGATCTCCAAAATAAAACACTATTACTGATTTAAACAGCTCACGGCAGCCGCTCACTGTATGCTCTGCCTAGATTGTGATGTGGTTTTATACAACGCTATCCAACCCTGAAATGTCACAAAACACATAGTGACACAAATATGAAAAGATGCGCTATTAAATGAGTGTGGGAAAATCTGCCAGGGAGAATAAAACATAAATAAAATAATACAGACAGACACTATGTGTGTATTGCTGGGAATTTATCAAATGTATTTTTCTATAACGCTCTTCACAGCCGTATGAAAGAACAAATTTAAAAAAAGTACAAATTATAAAGACACACACACGTACATTATATGTGCTAATAAAAACTTAATCAGCTGTAACATTCATTCTGATCTGATTTATAAAGACTTAAACTGAAATAACACAGCTGTTAGTGGTTCATTGTTAGGTAATTGTTACAATAGCGCATCACCTGCTGGCATGCATCGACTGTTACTGACTGAACTGCAGTCGCAAGTTTCTGTGTCTGTTTGTCAAACATCTTAAAGTATGTGTTCATATAAAACGGGTGATAATGCGAACGTCTTACCCGAGCGGCGCGGGAAGAGTATGGGTCTTCGAAGAGCGCCCATAACTTCGATTGCCAAACTTCACAGCGTCCTCTGGAGCGGTCGAGCCTGTCCTCGATCCCGAAGCGTCCGGGCACGTCCTGCTCCTCCTCTGCGTCCTCTGGATTAGGCGCTCCGAAATCATCAAGCGCCTCTTCCGCGTCT
This sequence comes from Botia kubotai, assembly GCA_036877585.1. Taxonomy (NCBI): domain Eukaryota; kingdom Metazoa; phylum Chordata; class Actinopteri; order Cypriniformes; family Botiidae; genus Botia; species Botia kubotai. Next base: position 20,839 of record JAZGTI010002578.1, on the reverse strand, counting down.
CTGTGCTGGCGATAGGTCATCCAGCAGCAGGACTCCATGTCCGTCTCATCAATGCCCCAAAACGACAACTCTTCCTCGAACAGCGGACCGCAGACATCCGCCGGGCAGTGCAGCGTGCCAGTCCTGTAATAGTTCAGCACGTAGGCAAATATTCCCGGATGCCGGTCGAAAAAGACCTCGCTGGCGGACGTCTGTCCCGTGTTGTCCGTGTCGGCGAGCCAGGCCAGTCGCGTACCGGGCAGGGTCTTAAGGGTGCTTCTGTAGGTTTCGTGACGCGTGCCACCTACGTTGATGGTGATTTTGTCCGAGTGCTCGCCTCTGGCCATCTCTTCCTTCAGACATGATTTGGAAGGAGGTTTACTAACTGACTTACGCCCGCGGGACGACGAAGCACACACGGAGCTGATCATTGAGTTGATTTGACAGGCTGTTTTTTTATTAACTCGAATAAAAAGTTGATTCACTTTTTAAGAACTACGCATCGACCTCGGAGAACTCAGGAACCACCTGTTATGAGAACCTCTGCGCAGCCTGTGGGAGGAACTGCTGTTTCTCTGTTTCGTTTGAATCACGAGTTTTGTGACATGTAGTAAACAACACAACACAACACAACACAAACTATCACGATAAGCAAAGTCCATCTGCAACACGTGCCAATGCAGCGCGTCACTTATATATACAGCATTTCTATTCAATTAACTCGCGAGTGTCTCGCAATTTGACAAACTGATAAAAAAGAACTAATTTTTACTAATAGCGTTTTTCAATCTCGTCACCTTTTTGTTTAATTAGTAAAGCCCATCGAGCCGTCAGCGAGTTATTCCCTGTTTACTGCAGATTACTCTTTAATGAACTGATCCAGTCACACTAATATCTGAGAATAGAGAAACACAAATCACAAATATTGTTTGCCAATTTGATGAATATTTAATTGCTATATTCAACAATATTTAATATTTAGTTTTCACCAGGTATGTTTTAAATGGCAGAAAATACATGTATTAATATCTATGCAGATGGCGTTATACGGGATTTATACATTACTGCGCTACTGCTGGTGTTTGTCATCTAGAACTAACTGACTAAATAAGTGACTGAATATTGAATATTTGATTCCTGTCACACCGCATAACAGTAAGAATGTACAGGAATTAGTGCGATATAAGAGCCTTTCTCATACTTGTAGTAATTTGGTTTAAATGGTCTGTTCCTCCTGAAGCTCAGATTTGGCCTGATCATGTGACAGTTTTGTGAGCTGAGCATCAAAATTGTGTAGATGCAAGATGGCCCTTATAATCTGGAACACACACACGCGCACACACACACAGCTTATCACAATGACTGCACATTACGGCTTAATTTCAGTTACTAACAGCTCTGATACCACTTACCCATCTTCAGCAGATAGACGTTCTGTTTATATCAATCTTCCTGTTTATATCAATCTTCCTGTTTATTAATCTTCTTGTGCATTATATCTTGTGCTTGACATTAAACAAATAACAAAACAGCCTGTGATGAGACATGTTAAAAAGCACTATGAACCTGTCCACACTATTAAGACTGAAGATCTAATGCCACGACTGTCTTCATACAAACAGCTTGTTTGCAGACTTCCTGCAGGCACACCTGGTTAATATTAGGAGCTCTAATATCATCTGTGCAGGTCTCTAAAGAGCTAAAGATTAGTGTCATTAAAACATGCCGAAAGTAAGATGATTATTTGCTTATCATTTACACAGTTTAATTTCACTCTTTCTCTTCACACATTCATTTACACAGTTTCATTTCACTCTTTCTCTTCACACATTCATTTACACAGTTTAATTTCACTCTTTCTCTTCACACATTCATTCGCATGTCTTTCACTCTTTCTCTTCACACATTCATTCGCATGTCTTTCTCTCTTTCTCTTCACACATTCATTCGCATGTCTTTCACTCTTTCTCTTCACACATTCATT
>JAZGTI010002578.1:1700-18546 GCA_036877585.1 Botia kubotai | reverse complement strand
GCATGTCTTTCTCTCTTTCTCTTCACACATTCATTCGCATGTCTTTCACTCTTTCTCTTCACACATTCATTCGCATGTCTTTCACTCTTTCTCTTCACACATTCATTCGCATGTCTTTCTCTCTTTCCTGATAGGACCCGTGTCACTATATGTGGTCATATCTCCATACTGCTCAAATATACAGTCAGGCTTAAACACACTACAGCAAAGTTGTATATTCAGAAGAACATTGTTACATTGTAGCACAAACCTGTATAGATGAAGAAAATATGTTTTCTGTGACGTTCTGTTTAAAAGTAATTTAATTCATTGGTGTGTTTAGTTCATTTTGACCTTATCACCTCATTCTGTATTTTCATTGTTTATAGTGATTCAGTATTATTAGTATGCAAACATTTGTGCCTTTTAACTCGGTTACATTACCAGAATGATTGTTTAGCATTAGTACACACGCTCGTGACTTGTAATACCTGAGGAAAATGCTAATAAACCTGTTCTTCTCATTGGCAGTTTCTGGACTGGTGAAGTTCATGATCTGCTGTCTTTTTACTGAGTGTGAGATGTGAGTGTCATGTGACTACAGAGCCACAGGAAATGGCGTCCATGACTGATAAGAATAATGTCTCACTGTCCTGAGCTGACAGCCGTCATTATAACAAACAGTCACTGATGGACATTTACTGTAATGAACTGGTTGTGATTCATGTTGTTTGAACATATTTCTTTAGTAAGAATACACTGGGCTAGCGTGTCAGGTGTAGACTGTTATATATGCGTGCTGAGACCTCTGACAGAGTTTGGCAGGACTTCATAGGAATGTCCATGCAGCTCCAGAAGAGCTGTGCTGTGTGGAGATGAAGAAGCTCTGAGGACAGCGGTGAGGAACTGTTTGATTTATTCAGTGATGTCACGTTCGACTGATCGAATGTCAGCAGCACCTCAACACTTATCAGTGGAAGACATTTCACAACATCTGCCTGATGTCACTGATGCTCACAGAGTTTGACTGTCTGCTTTCACACTGTGTTAAAGAGAGAGTTCACCCAAAAAGAACAGTTCTGTTATCAATGATTCATCCCAACTCTATACGCTTGGGTGTGGTGCTTAGATGGAGGAGTGGATGCTCACCATGGTTCTTCGCCCTGATCAGGACAACAGAAGCAGTGACAGGGCGTCAGGAAGAGATAGATGAGGACCAGGACCACAGTAACCAGGCAGCCAACCAGAGTGGTGTACGCTGTGTTGAGGGTCTCACTGTTGCCATTGAGGGTGAAGTTATGGACCTTCACCACCACATAAAGCGTTTCATTGAGATGTTTGCTCACAGCAAAACACGTGTACACGCCTGAGTTCTCAGGTCTTACTGATTTTATTTCAAGACTTCCATCTGGGAGAACCACGGCACTCTGGTTTGTGCCAGAGGAGAGCATTACATTGCCAGGCAGCATCCAGCTTTTGGACATGTCTCGATGTCGAGTGTCACAGCTGAGGATGAGCGTCTGCTCCAGATACGCCTCTTCATCCGCTTCTTTAAACATGCTGCAGTTCATATGAGTGTTCAGATCATACACATGCAGTACACGTTTATCTGGGCCGGGATACACACAGGTGTGATCATCCTCAAAGTCCAGAGCAGAGTTGAGCTGTCTGACGCACCAGTGAGACATCAGACTGTACAGCTCACAGTCACACCACAGCGTGTTGTTGTGCAGATACAGTCGGTTTTTCATCCAGGCTGGCAGGGACTGCAGATCCGGAATGGGAAGGAATTTCATCCGATTGGAAGACAAGTCTAACAGACTCAGCTTCTCCAGTCGACTCCTGTTTCGGATCAGTTCCACAGGAAAGCGAGACAGCCGGTTCTGACTCAGATAGAGCTTCTGCAGGCTGCTAAGACCAAAGAAAGCATTGCGGTCAATCTGAGAGATGTGATTATTATAGAGCAGCAGCACCTCCAGATGAATCAGGGGCTCAAAGATGAATTCTCCCAGCTGTCTGAGGTTATTGGATGACAGATCCAGATTCCTGAGCTGCTTTACAAAAACAAAAGCTGCAGAGGAGAGAAAATGCAAACCATTGTGGCTGAGGAGAAGGTTGTGGAGATTAGGGAGTTTGTGTTTGGTCCACTGTGCTCGCAGTCCTGTGATCTCATTGAAGCTGAGATCGAGAACAGCTGTATAGATGGGCAGGTCATATGGAACTGTTGTCAGATTCGTCCTGGAGCAGCTAATGATGTTACTGGCACATATGCACCTTCTGTGACAATTCAGAGCTAATCCTCTTGTCCTGAAGATCAGAGCAAAAACAAGAGACAAGCACACAGCCCCTTGAATGTGCCACTTCACTGAGGGAGGCATTTCTAAAACGTGTCTGTACCACAGCAAAACTCTGCTTCAGCTGAAATAGAGGAGCAGCTTCTGGAACTTCAGCTGCAAGACAAAAAAACAAGAGGGTTTATAAACAGTCATAGAGTTTCATTAAAGTGTTCTGAATGAAGGTGAACACTGTTTTGTTAGGACAGGCGCATGCACACAGGTTTAAGAGAAACATTCTGGTAACTGAAGCACAACTAAAGCACAGTGCAAAATCTACATGTAAAACTGCAATATTTATTGTTTACATTTCATTTAAAATTTCATTTGAACTGAAATGATAAATAATTTAATAACTTGTTCATTTATTGTCATCCCGCACAGAAGTCACTCTGAGTGGTTCATGGCCTCCACATGGTGAAGTACAGCACTGATATACCTGCAGTACCTTGTGATTTTACCCAGACAAAAAAAAAAAAATCTGCTGAAATATATTACCTGTATAACTGTCTGCTTAGAAATATCCCATTTCAAGACAGTGAAAATAAAAGCGCTTATCCTGTTTTTATCCATTGCACATAACAGTCGTATGGCATGTTTTCTTATTTAAACAATGCAATTAACAGAAATAATGAGGAAGAGCTGTGTACTCTCCGAAGAGCTGCGTACTCTCTGAAGAGCTGCTTACTCTCTGAAGAGCTGCTTACTCTCTGAAGAGCTGCTTACTCTCTGAAGAGCTGCGTACTCTCTGAAGAGCTGCTTACTCTCTGAAGAGCTACGTACTCTCTGAAGAGCTACTTACTCTCTGAAGAGCTGCGTACTCTCTGAAGAGCTGCGTACTCTCTGAAGAGCTGCGTACTCTCTGAAGAGCTGCGTACTCTCTGAAGAGCTGCGTACTCTCTGAAGAGCTGCGTACTCTCTGAAGAGCTGCTTACTCTCTGAAGAGCTGCGTACTCTCTGAAGAGCTGCGAACTCTCTGAAGAGCTGCGTACTCTCTGAAGAGCTGCGTACTCTCTGAAGAGCTGCTTACTCTCTGAAGAGCTGCGAACTCTCTGAAGAGCTGCTTACTCTCTGAAGAGCTGCGTACTCTCTGAAGAGCTGTGTACTCTCTGAAGAGCTGTGTACTCTCTGAATAAATAAATGTTATGTAAAATATAAAGTTTCTAACTGGAGTACACAGCTGGAATAACAGCAGACGCACCAACTGCACATAAAATGCAGCAGGTTTGCGGCAGGTCTGAGGACTCACCTTCACCACAGAGAAACACCAATGTTTAGAAATCTTCAGAAATCTTCAGACATCTTCAGAAATCTTCAGACAGCTGAGCGGGTGTAAATACACACCTCAGATGAGCAGCATCCTTTAGAGCGCATGAGTTCCAAACACACTCCAGTGTCTGTCTGACAAAAACATTTCCTGTACGCACAGATGTACTGACGTCCATCAGTGTAATCTGATTTCATTCTGACACTGACACTGATGTTTGTAATTACATCACTCCAGTCCTTATTTAATTGCTGTGTGCACATTGTTAAGCAGGCACACCTGTGGCACACCTGTGGGACACCTGTGAACATCGGACGCCTCTGAGAGAACAGCTGCTGGATAATTTACCAGGTGAACAATCCTCCTGCTTCTGACCTGTGTTTCTCTGGAGCTGTGCTCTTTATTTATTCATCACTAGGCTTAAATAATGAAGGACATGGGGCAGATTTACAGAAAGAAACGTGAAGCAGCAGAGAGCAGAGGAGAGAAAGGTCCTTTTTTAATTGTTTAAATTTGAATCATAGTAATTGTGTGGATTTTGAAAGTGTGTGAGTGTGTGAACACCTTTTTGAATTTGTTTGTTTTCAGAATACTTTGTTCATTTAGGTTTTGTCTAAATAGTGAGTTTTGTTGTTTCTCCATTCAAAGGATTGTTCATAATCAGTTTTGAATATGTATGTAATGAAATGAGCATTAAACTTCTTAACGTAAATTTGTGATCTGAAACAACTACTTTAACCTATGAATAAAAGTGTCTAAACAGATTTTACTGACTATTTTACTGTACATATCAAGTCTTTGACAGTAATCCTGGTTATATAAATTTATTTGCTAAAATCATACCTTAAATATATATTTTGTAGTATCTTATTTTGACAGTGTATCTGATCTAAAATGGAAAATGTTGTCGACTTCTATATTTGTTTCTTTCATTTTCTACTTTCTGAGCTGTTAAACCTCTGAAACGCTTGTGATTATATACAGTCACTCTCGCTCACTGTTTGATTGTTGTACCGCTATACACATAAGAGTAAACCTGACAGCAGCACACCAGTGGAAGTGATGCAGTTTATTATATAGTGTCTACAGGTACATTTCAGAGCATCTTTACACATTCAGACCTCAGCTTTAAAACAGCAACAGGCCGTTATAGATTTTTATTGTTGTTGTATTACTGTATTATCAATATATAGATTCATATCTCCATGTGTGTTTTATAAAGAATCTTCTTGGATTTAATTTGTCTGCTCTTATTTACACAACACACTGCTGTATGTAAGGCTGATAAATCAGAATCCTTCACATTGTGTGAGATTGATCAGATTAAACAGTCATCAGTGCTACAATGACTTTCATGCAGCAGTTTAAGTGCATTCCATTTTTCTTTCTTTTGAAATGAATAAATAAACGGGCGACAGTCAAAGGTGTGAAAATACAACAACAGAAGGAAACGTGTGTACTCATCAGAGGTCCACTGTTCTTCTGTCATCTTTCATTGACTCTACAGGTGCTTTTAACTGTTTGAACGTTTCCGAGACTCTTCAGAGAGCAGAACCCGTTCTTTTAATCTGGATCTGGTCTCTGAGGGCTGGAATGGATGTTGAGTTGTTGTTTGGCAAGGGATCAGCTGACATCTTTAATGACATCTGGTGATGAATCTCAATCTGCAGTCATTCAGGTGGGGATAGGGCAGAAATATCTGGAGAGAAACTTCACATTGTTGTCTTAATGAGTTATTCTTAAATTCACAGAAAAATGTCCGATATCTTTCTGAAGTTCTAAGAACCAGTCTGATGTAGTTTAGGGACATACCTTAGAAGAAGCCTTTTCTGTTTAGAACAGACCGCAGTCCTTCAGGTTTTCTTTGATGATAATGTCTGTCACGGCATTAAACACGATCTCAACGTTCTTTGTGTCTGTGGCACAGGTCATGTGTGAGTAGATCTCCTTCACTCCCTTCTTCATGTTCAGCTCCTCAAACTGATGTTTGATATAGGTGCTGGCATCGTCATATGTGTTTGGACCTGGAAACATCATATGTGATAAGCACACACATTACAGGTGACTCAGCTGGAGTTTAGAGGCGTGGCTTACCATCGTAGTCAGGAAAACAGATGCTCAGGTGGACCTTCTTGATCTTCTCCTGGAAGAGATCTTTCTTGTTAAGGAAAAGCACAATGGAGGTTGTGGCGAAGAACCTGTGGTTGCAGATACTGTTAAAGAGATGGAGGCTCTCATGCATGCGGTTCTAAGAGAAATATCAAGAGAAGAGTGACAGCATTAGTAACAGTATCAGTAACAGAGATGCACTGCTGGAAAAATAGGTTACCAGACCTTCACTCAGACTGCACTGATCAATGTCATGATAGGAACCATGATTCTCGAGTTATGTCGTTAATAAAGGATCTGTACTTACCACCTCATCATCTTCTACCAGCACCATGTCATAGGCGCTCAGAGCTCCACAGAAGATGATGCAGGTCACACCCTCAAAACAATGAATCCACTTCTTCCTCTCGGACCTCTGGCCACCCACATCAAACATCCTGCCGCCCGTTTAAAGAGTTCATACATAAATATATGTCTGTTATATTTCAGTTATTCTCTGTTTTCTACAGCCACGATGACCCACCTGAAGTAAAGCTCTTTGCAGGAAAACTGTTCTTCAATGATGCCGGTGGTCTTGACACGAGATCTCAGCACGTCTTGCTCAGTGGGCATATAATCTTGTTTGCAGATTCTGTCCATTTCACTCAGGTAGCTGTGAGAGATGAATCATTTATTTACAGGCAAACTTAAATGATCTGTTATACAGCCCTGCATATGCGGAACCTATGAAAGTGTTGTACTGTATTCACACAGATGGTCTCACTATATGAAATGTAACTCAGAATCAAAGATGAGTTCAGCTGTTGGGGCGTGATGGAGATGTTTGTAGATAAGTGTAAGCTGATGTTGTACTCACTAGCCAGCAGAATCGTTCAGCTGGTACTCTGCAGCTCTCTCAAATGACGCCTGCACGCCTGAATCCTTCCACAGTCTCTTAATGACGTCAGCCAGCTCAGGGGGCATTGTGCCCTCCTCAATGGAATCAGCCAGATTCTGAAGCTTCTGACTGTCCTCCTGTGTCGGACAGGATCAACATCATGTACTCACACTGGCATGTACTCACACTGGCATGTACTCATGGTTTCTCTATTATCATACATGATTTCAAAGTAAATAACTTAAATGATTTACAAATGAAATACAGATATATTATTTGGTTTGAGCATGACTGCACAGGCTCTGAGACTCTTGACTGGTGTGAATTGTTTGGTACACATCAAAGCGTGTGTTTACACAAACCTGTGATGATGGTGACCCATAGTTGATGTCCAGCATCTCCATGCCTCTGATGATGGCCATGATGGACTGCAGGATGTTGCCATAAATAATACTTCTAAACTCCATTTGTTCCTCTTTTGTATAACCACCCTGATGGAGAATTCTAGGAGAGCAAAGGAACCAGATTTCTGATTTGTAGGGAAGTTTGTGATTAAACATGATGCTTTCGACATACTGCCACCTGGTGGTCACAAGTTACTATTACAACAACAGTGTGACGTGCGCGTGTGCGCTAAGTTGACAGAACGGGGATGATTTATCTGTAAGATATTACATATTAAATTCTCTTTGTGTGGTTTGTTGTGTCACATGCGAGCAGGATTTGAAACGTGTTTAAACTCACTTCATCTGTTTTACGATGGTGCTCTTCCCTGATTCTCCAGCACCTGCCAGAAAGAGAGAAACATTCATGTGTGCGGAACCGTGTGTGAGCAACATAAGAACCGATGAGGTTCTCACACAGTGATGAAAGCTTTTCTCTTGAAAGAAACATTCATGTGTGCGGAACCGTGTGTGAGCAACATAAGAACCGATGAGGTTCTCACACAGTGAGATTTTAATCTCTCATTCTTGTCTCACTGCTGTCTAGGTGAAATAATTGAGATATTAAGGAGATCTTGTGTTTCTTCTGGTCTATGGGATGTCCATCCAACAGCTCAGGTGCTACATACCACAAACAGACTGTAAGTTATGAAACAGGGCTGAAACTGTTAATTTTTTCTCTGTAGGTGTTGAATTTAATAATAAGGTCAGTGTTAAACGGCAGATTGTCACTGATGGACAGGTCAGAGGAGAGCATCTTAGACTGCAATTGGATTTGTGTTCTGGAAAGCCTCTCAGAAGATCAGTGACACTTTGATTTGTTCTGGAGCTTATGTCAGTCCAGGTCAGAGGGTGGAGCTCAACTGTATCCATAGCAACTGTCAGTCTAAAGTGCTGTTACTTCCTGAGGTGACTGTATCTATAGTTACAGTTACAGTGGATGTGTTGTCATTGATGTTACGTGTATGATCTCGTAGTTTATCAGATGGATTAAATTATATGAATAACAGCTTTATACTTCCTAACTCTAAGATATAAACATCATTTACTAGCATTACTATCAAACTTCTATTGACAAAAAGATTTCAAAACTAAACGCTTAGTTTTAAAACGTTTAGTTTAAACTTAAGAGTTTAAAATGTACTTTGTCCAGTAATGCAAATGGATGCATACCTTTAACAAGATGATATTTGGGCATCTTGACAAAGTGCATCTTTGTCACAATGTTTTGTGGTTTAAAGATTAAATGATTGACACTGAACCGGAGTCTAAGAGGATCTGAGCTTAAGTCAGCACAGTAATCGGATTCTGGTCTTATTGTCTATATGCCACAGTTCACTTGGGTCATCCGGTTGTGATCTTTTAAGCACACTTCACTGCAGTGTGCTTGTAGAGAAATGTAACAGAACATGGTGTGTGTAGAGATTAAAACCACAAATCATCTGAGCTCCAGTAAATCTCCAAACATTTCATAAAGCTTTAAAAATGTAAAAATGCATAAATAATGATTGTATTTGTAAATATAATCAGATAGCATTTCTGTTTTATGCAGTGGCAAAAAAGGGCAAAATAGTAAACTTTGTCATCTTTATTGTTTTCAGTGAGCTACAGGCTTGTTATTATATAGATTTGCTAAAGATAATGTTGAGTCAAACTAATTATAATTATACTACTATTATAAAGTCAAACTAATTAACAAATTACACTTTGTGACAAATGTGATTCATGAAATAATTGTATGACATCTGAAATCCTTTGTAAGCCAGATCTGTCTGAACTCTCCACCTGACACACTCTTAATCCTAGAACATACGTAACTGTGGATCTCCTGCTGCTCTGGATCGGCACACACACATTTCCTTTGTGTTTCAGCTGTGTACTAATGGCCACCTGTTGCTTATATACCCACAAATAAACGTCTGATGTTTCTGTACCAACACTCTCTCAGCCACACATCTACAGCAGTCAATGTTATGTCCAGAATTCTTACCCAACAGCAGAAGTTTTACTGTCTTGGCTTCTTTATCAGCGTCTTCCTGGAGCTGCTTTTCCAGCTCTTTGGACTTCTTTGCCATTTCCTTATCCTCCGCACTCGCTCCACTGCCCATCTCGTCGTCTGACGCTTCCCTGTCAAGTTCCTCAAGGAAAGAAATTTTGCCGGCTTCCCCTGTGCTCTGCAGAGAGAGAAATGGGTGCAGGTTGCCCTGTTCTTTGATCAGCTGGAGGGGGTCACGCAGGTCTTCTGTCCTCTTCTAGGTGTGATGGACCCACCTGGAGACGGTGAGTGGACAGAGCAGAGACTGATGAGAAGTGTCCTGCTTCTCCTTTGCGCTCTCCCCTCTAATTCGTCCTTGTCCACCTCAAAAGTCTTATGTTAGGATCAGGGAGGGTTTGCTGATCTTCCTGTATTAACCAGCCAATCCTATTAGCTCGGCTAACAAGGACATAAATAAATGTTGTACAAGTTTGGACCAATGCTCTGAGAATACGCCATTAAAAACATACATACAGAACAAAACTCAGCGTTCACTTAATAACTCCTTCTGAAACTGAAAGCTCACTGATTACTGACATCACAAACTCTGTTCTCATGATATTTGTTTCAAGTGTGCTGAAAATACAGTGTAGATGGTCAGTGGATGAGCGTCTGAACACTTGACACATACAGCATCTTCTGCTGACACACACACACACACACACACACAGTGGGTTTCATGTGTTAAGTGACACTGAGGGGAAGAGAGCAGAAGGTCTTTCTCATCATCTCATCACTGTGTGATGGGAGTGAGGAAGTTCTCGTCTCATCACCTCCTGCTCTCTTCCCCTCGGTGTTACGTTAGCAGCCTCTCGAAACTCTTTATATAGTTCCGGGTGTCTGTCTTTCAGGTGCTTTGCTAAATTAGTGCTGTTAGCAGCTTTTATTAGCGCTGCTTAGTAACAACGCTTGCATATTGGCTTGCTTGTCTTTCCGTGTTCATGTGTCTCAAATGTAAAACAGTTGCAGTCTGCACATCTGCTGTGTTGTTTCTCAATCACAGCCGCTCGCGTCCCGCACTCAGATCTCACTAACACTATTTAACCGCAGCGAATGACACGAGACACACAATGCGGTCACGTGTGCTGTGCGCGTTTACATGACACGCGTAGAAGCGGATGTGATCTTTTGACATGCGCACAGTACACAAACAGTCACTATTGTCATTGCTTGTTTTACACGTTTTATCAAAGCACAATTAACATTTTAAACACTAAGCAACACTGTGCTTTCATTAACCGTCCAGTATTGCGTCATTACGCAAGTTGTACGTCATTGCACATGCGCAGAGCTTTTCTAGGTTTATTTTCAATCCGACTGTTCACATTATTGTGGCCAGTGTAAACGCGGCTTGTATCGAGCGGGATTTGCTTTCTCGTCTAACTGCAGTGTAGTTTTTATTCTTCTTATTCAGTTGTAATGACAAATTAAAGCACCCACAGACTTTAGATGTTGTATTTTGAGAATATAAACCTTACTTTGATATTATTACGTCTAAACAATGCGGCGGGAACAGGTGTTGCTGTTTTAAAGGCTGTGTATAAGATGTGTATAAAGTTGCCATTCAGCACAGACACCGTTTGAAAAGGTTCTACGATGCAATGCAATGATATCACATATAATCTTGATCACAAACAACAGAAAACATGAACATTCTGTGTATTTAAGCATAATTCTTAATAGTGTTGTCATCGATAAAGTGTTTTACTGGTAAATATCGATACTGAAATATATGAAACGGTACCAATACTCATTTCCCGAAGTATCGATACAGTGCTCACACACCCACGTGATGTACACGTCCTGTTTGGAGTTAATTAGGGAAAGTCTCTGGGCCAGAACTGATTCCAACCTCCTGTTGTGCTCAGAACGTAAACACACTCAATGTAATTGACCTAATAATGGTAATAACATTTTTAGATGTTGTATAGAACCAGACATCTCAGTTCTGCTCTGTGTTACAGTCTGAACTCAGTGTCACATCTGCAGTTTCATCTGTTTGCGCAATGTTGTGTTTCGGACCCATTTCCACCTCGTCGCTGATTGGCTGGGAGGAATGTACGTAACAGGCGCGCGCGCTTCTGGTCCGTAGTTCTTCCGCGTGCACCTGCAGTTGACATGGCGGTGATATTGGCTTACTGGGACATCCGCGGGGTAAGACACGGAATATTTGTTAGTTAAAACACGCAGTCATGGCGTTTGATTGGTTGTGTTTATGTCATGTTAAACAGATCAACACGTGTGGTGATTCATTTCACTGGCTGATACAGCAGAACATTGTCCAGTGTGATCTGGTCACTGGTTTCATACTGTATCGCTAACTGTGTTTTGTCGATCAGAATTTGTGAAAACCTTTGAGAGAGTTCTGCTCTGGGTTTCCGTCACAGGTTAAGATACCGCCTCCACATCCCAGCATTCACGTGCTGTTGTTTTCATAACTATATGTTAAAGTCATATTTGCATTATATATATAGATATACTAATATTTGCATTAGATATACTGACCTTTTGGAAACGCGTGTCAGCTTTCTGTCATGTTAAGATGTTGTCTAAACTGTAACCGGTAATATGTGACGGGTAACCCGTTCGTTCACAGCTCGCACAGCCCGTCCGTCTGCTGCTGGAATACACGGCCACTCAGTATGAGGAGAAGTTCTATTCGTGCGGTGAAGGTGCGTGAGTTCCGGTACACGTTCATTTAACATGATACACACGTTCATTTACCATGATACACACGTTCATTTAACATAATACACAYGTTCATTTAACATGATACACACGTTCATTTAACATGATACACACGTTCATTTAACATAATACACATGTTCATTTAACATGATACATCTGATTCGTGTTCTGCTCTTACAGCGCCCAACTATGACAAAAGTTGTTGGTTTGACGAGAAGAACAAACTGGGAATGGACTTTCCTAATGTAAGTTCCGAGGTTGCCCACAGTTTCAGCTGTATACCATGCAACAGCTAACCGTGAACTTTCTTTACTAGTTGCCCTACCTGGTGGACGGTGAGAGGAAGATCGTTCAGAGCAATGCCATTATGAGATATATCGCCCGCAAACACAACCTCTGTGAGTCTGTAATGTTTTTTTAATGTTGCGGTTTGTTATACTTCACCTGGCATGAGTGTTAGTATTTCTCTGTACTCTGTTTCTAGGTGGAGAAACTGAAGAAGAACAGGTGAGAGTTGACATCTTGGAGAACCAGGCGATGGACTTCCGCAACGGTTTCGTTCAGCTCTGCTATGGAGATTTTGTGAGTGTCCCACAGCCCCAAACACAATCGCAAAAGACCCTGAGGAATAATATGAATGTGCTAAACTGACCTGATTCTGCTTCACAGAACTCAGTCACTCAGTCCGGTGTTGTGTAATTGATTACAGGACAAAAAGAAACCGTGTTACATTGAGGCTCTGCCGAGAACCCTAAAGCAGATGTCTGATTTCCTCAGTGACAGGAAGTGGTTTGCTGGGGACAAGGTAAAATGTCATGAAGTTGTAATATGGTCTGTTGAAGTGTCAGTTTATCGTGTGAGGATAGATTATCACACTGTCTTATTCTGTAGATCACATTTGTGGATTTTATCATGTACGAGCTGTTAGATCAGCACCGTATGTTTAAACCGGACTGTCTGGATGACTTCAAAAACCTCACATCTTTTCTGGATCACTTTGAGGTTTGCCTTTTGTTTTCCTCAGACTTCATTATACAACAGTTAACAGGTACAGACTGTAACTGACTCGTGAATTGTTTTGCAGAATCTTGAGAAGATCGCGGCGTACATGAAGTCCAGCAGATTCATGAAAACACCTGTTAACAACAAGATGGCCAAATGGGGAAACAAAGAGTGAAATGTCAAGAATTTTGCTTAACATGACAAGACACTTTCTGATCAATGCAGTTGTTCACGTTGTGATATTTGGTACTAATTTTTTAAATCATACTGATACGTGAACAAAGAATTCTTAGCTTCATTTACATTTAGTCATTTAGCTTCATTTACACTCAAATGGTACAGTAACATAAGCATTAGGTAACAGAAATAGAAACAAGACTGTATGATTATTCTGTAATCTATATACTGCAGTTATGTTTGAGAAACACATTTCACTGCTGTAATGTTAAAGGTGTAACTGTTGGGATACTCAAGCATTTCACACAGTACTTTATTTTGACCCAGTGAAGCAGATTAACGAAGCCGAGTTTGTTTGGGAGAAGTGATCAGGATGTCTCTGTTCAATTAATAAAAAAAGTGATGACATTTTCTGCCAGGTTTCATTAAAGAGAAAAAGATGACAGGTTTTTAAAACCTATTGCTGGACAAGAAAATCACTACAGTGGTGTGGAAATTAATTATTAATGAGCATTACCTAAAACAGTGATTGGATATCAGGATTAGATGACCCCTTTTAGTTTATTTAATGATTTATAAACTTTACTTAATGATTTAACCATGTTATGTACCAACAGTAGGAAAAGGGAAAAGTCCATTAACATAAAACAACAGACTGCTTATATCAGTCACACCTGTAAGTGTAAATGTTACTGCTCTGTGTAACATGACTGAATCAAAGTTCCTGAAGTATAATGGAGGATGAGAGCAGGTACGTTTAGAAACTGGAAAACAGAACATTCCTGATTCTTTTTCTAGAGTTTAGGTTTAGCAGGGCAGGTATTAAAGTGTTAAAGAACAGCTCTCAAACAACGAGCCCTGACAACAAAAACACCAGAGGTTTGTCCTGAAAGGTCAGAGTCAAGAATGAAGAATATCTGCAGTAAGAATCTTTCAATGAAAGGAAAACCAAAACTTTTATTTAATACGAGTATGTACACTGAAGACAACAGAAGCTTCAGTGTGGATGCTAATAAATATCTATGCAGATTCATTCAGAAAGACAACAGAAGCTTTATGTACGGACCTGCAGTCCCAGGAAAACAATAACAGACGTGCCACATACACACGCTGTGCTGTTACCCTTTGGAGATCCTAGCTCGCCTGTGACACCAGTCTTTGAAGTGTGAAGAGTTCCTCTGGGAAGATGCCATGATGAACCTTCTCAGGCAGAGGAGGAACTGGAGCCAAACTCTGAGACGACTGATGAAACGAACGAGAGGCCTGAACCACACTGAGGAGAAGAGAAGCCATTAGAACATTAGAACCGATCCACAACATGCTGCTGGTGTCTCCACAGAGTCATGCTGCTGCTCTCGTGCTCTCTCAGAACAGCTCAGCTTTTCCATTTATAAGCTTTCATTTGTTTTCCAACAACTGAACAAATGATTTTAACATTACTTATATACTCACAGCTGAGGGTTAAGAAATCTTCAAAACCACTATAAGGGAAAATCAGGGATTCTAATCCAAAACCACGTGTGAGCATCAGTGACAGTAACAAGAGTCTCAGACTCATGTGAATGAACTGGTTTATTCATGGCACTGTACAGGCAACAACCTCAAAAACAAACTATCACACAAATAACCCAGTCAAAGGTGTTGTGTAGCACAGAAAACTACACAAACACTCTACAAATCAAATTTAAGGCCGAGCAGGAAAAACTCCCCCTCCCACAGCAGAATGTGACAGCAGGGAAAACTGGAGCTGCATGCAACACTTTGAAACAGACTTTGTGAGCATTAGCGCCAGTGTGAATAAACAGTGACAGTAGAAACAAATAAACAGAGCAGCGCAAAATTAAAACAGACCTAAAATACAGTACACAGAGCACTGTGGCTTTTTCAGCCCTCAAAATGCCAGACAGCAACAAAATAAAGGTCTCCAGCCCTGATTATTATACAGCTGAAGAAAACCAAAGACCTCTAGACACATATTGCTCCAAACATTTTTAAATTAATAATTTATACATGATTTTATGCTACTTTCACAACATCCTGGAATACAGTCATCTGTGACATTATTAAATCTATATCTAGTAGTATATTGTGTTCAAAGGCAGCAGATCTACTCCACTGTACCTCAATCAACAAGCAATTCCACATACAACCTCCACATCATGCTGTGTAGCACATAACACACAGAAAACTAGTTATCAGTCAAATCACTCAAGCATGTAGGCAAACCCAGATCCAGCATTGTCAGGCAGTCGCTGATAATGAAATGAAACGCTAGAATTCTACTGAACTCTTAAAATACATTCAGTTAGTCAGACAGAGAAGACTTACAGGTCCTGACTACTGAAATACGGATTCTGCCATTCACTGTTTGAGAGACGTTATCATTCTTGTGCCCTTGTTTGAGTTTTACAAACGTGCCTTTTAATGTTGCACTTTTATGTTTTTTCATGTTGGTTTCAAGTTTAGATGATAACTGGTCATTGAATGAAAAGATGAGACTGAAGCAGCTGATGACAGCAGCAGCTGCAGCAGCTCTTTGGTCACGTAAAGTCTGCATTAAACATTTCACCCCACGTTACAATGGAAGACTGTTGTTCTCCAACCAAACTTAAATCCCTGAGCAGTGCTGATCTTCTCAAGATGCAGATAAATGTGGCTTTGTTTCCCAAACAATAACCATGAGCCCCTTTATTAAACAACTTAAAGCTTTAGCACCAGGCAACTTGCTCAGTCAGCAGCTGTAACTGTAAAACACGCTGGTCTGTTGGATTTACAGTGTATTTACATCAGCTGGGGTGTGGAAGAGTAAATGGTTTGAGTGGTAAGTGTGACTGTATGTTTCATGATGTTTCTGCTGGTTTCAGAAGATTCAAATGTAAGGCAACATGTGAAGCTCTGGGGAGTTCAAGAACATTCAGTGTGAAGCTGAAGATGATGAAGATCTCTGCTAAGCATTACAAGAGAAGACGAAAATAAAGCAAATATTTTAAGAGTCAATGGTCTAGATTAAAACCAGAGAGGATGTTTCCAGATGAATACAGCAGATGTGCACAAGAAAGCAAAAGATGGGACATGTCTAACACAAATGTTTCTAGTCTTTAGAAACATTACTAATTCAAATCTTCTTGCAGGAGGAACACTCAGCTTGAGTCCATTATGGAGGTCTAACCGGCTTCCATTCAAATCCTTTTTACTGAGTCTGTTCTAAAAAAACTGCCATTCCAGATCCGTACACAGAGTGACAGACGACCAGGATAAAGGTGCCACGTTCATTAAAGAGGAAATAAAGTCGTCAGATAAGCACAAACAGAGTCTTCATCTACAATGATGATGAAGCAGAAGTTCATCAGATGGCAGAAGTGATGAAGAGCGTCTGCTGGTGACAGATTCACTGCAGTGAGTCTTTGAGTGTCTATCTCTTCCCTGTCTTCATGTATGCTGGGATTCCCCCCCGCGCTGTCAGCCCCTCAAAGCGCTTGTATGTGTAGTTGATGAACACCCAGTCTTTACTCTTCAGATCAGCCTCAGTGTGGGTGGATACAACTGGAGCTTCAGAGAGAGAGGAGACATCATTAGAATCTGTAAAACAGTCAGTGAACTTCAGTGAGCACCAGCTGACTGAAACTCAACCTGAAGGCTGAAGGATGTCAGAATCAGGAAACTCATCAAAGTTGGAGGTGTCATCAATGCTTTTGATCTCAACTGGAATAGCGGCTGGTCTCTCCCTGAAAACACAACACCATCACACTGCTCATTCCAAACCTCAGATTCTTCAATCACTCTGTCCTTATCACACACCATCACACTGCTCATTCCAAACTTCAGATTCTTCAATCACTCTGTCCTTATCACACACCATCACACTGCTCATTCCAAACCTCAGATTCTTCAATCACTCTGTCCTTATCACACACCATCACACTGCTCATTCCAAAC